>KN484909.1:35576-53577 GCA_000787095.1 Periophthalmodon schlosseri
TAAAATATAAAAAATATATTGTTGAACTTTTTTTTTTGCTACATAATTCCATATATATTCAGTTTGTATCTAAATGGAGAAAGTTGTAGTTGTTAGAAAAATTCCATTTCAGTGCTGTATCTAGGACACTTACTGCCAGCTCAGTCTTTGTTATCTTAGCCTGTGTCATCAGGGGTATAATACTCCCTACAATGGAAGCATAGCCAGACTGGACTGTACTAGACTGGAATGGACAACACTCATAATGTCCTGAAGGTTCGTGTCTTTGGTTACTGGATCTCGTATGATGATGGTAAATAAACTTCTCCTGCATTAGAACTCCAGCGTCATGCCTCTCAGGCAACTACAATTTATTCTACAATTAGTAAGCATAAAGGACAAAAACAATGAATGAGAAGGTATTATTGTAGAAGTTTTCACCTTTTCCAAGAAAGGGTGAAAGTGACATAGTGAACATAGTATGATCTCAAAAGTGAACATGGTATGATCTCAAAAGTGAACATGGTATGATCTTTGAGTGTTTAAGCCTCCATCACTCTGCTTCCCAAGGACGAGGTTTATAGAGCAAATGTAGTGAGACTACGAAGGCCAGTAGGCTCCAGTTAGACAGCACTATGCCACAGTTTAGACAAGAGTATACCAATGGAAGATGATAGTGTAAATATGGCTCCTGTGAGACAATGTTAAACTGAGAAATGAAAGCGGAGGATAAATTAATTAAATTCTCTTACAGGTGTGTTTAAGCTTTTGACTAATAATGTAAAGTGCTATTGTTCAAAGGACGCCATACAATTATAATTAACATTATTAATGATAATGAATTGTGACTCTTAAAATGAGTAATTTGCATTCACACGTGTGATCTGTCTGTGTGATGAACATGTTTGTCCTGGTCCCACCTGTTCTTCTCTGGGCTTGGGGCCAAAGTGGAGTGCGGCCATCTGCCAGACACCTCCGGGCTTCACTGTCTCCTTCACTTTGAACTAGAGGCACTTTTTGTCATTTGATTGTATGTTAGCATTCAAAATAGTCTTAGAATTTGAAGATAGCAAGTCTTGAGGATTATGCATTCTGGACCCCCCACCTCCCACCACTCTCTGTGCAACTGAGGAGGATGTGTGCTTTACTAGTGGATCCTCAGAGTGGCATTTTGATTTCACTTATTCACCGTTTTATCTTTTAGCATTCTATTTGTAGTAGCAACCTCTAACCACTAGGTAGCAGTAGCAGTTCATACAGTATTTATTGGATCCAGTATTCTACATGTCCAACATTCAGGCTGCTGCATAGTTATGACAAAGACATTGCATCTTTCCTGTTAAAAGTACAGAGTTTTAAAAAACACATCTTTGTTTTTGGCAGCAGTGAGCACTTTAGTCTAGTTTTAGTGCATTAAAGGCTGTGTGTCGTGCAAAGGTACAGTACAAATGGACTTAGGATGTGCTGCTGTATAAACAAGAGGGAAGCAGTGGAACAATATGAGACTTCTGGACTGTGTTTCCAGCACTATTTGGACAGTTACAGCTCATTTAGCCTCAATGTCGACTTTTCTGTGTTCCCAACCTCCATTTGCTTATTATTAGCTGACATACATTTCATCTGTTTAGTTTAAGTGCTCTGGAGCTCCAGGCCTGTGTGGAAAAGGCTAGCTGCAGCAAAGTCAGTTGTGCTACCAAAGTTAAAAGTTCACTTTGTAATTTTTCTGATGGAGGGTCCGCCACCTGCTCGTCTCTATGGAGATGTTATTGCTTTGTCTGGGATGTTCCACAGTATGGCATCTATGGATCTATCTCCATGGAGACAAGCAGGTGACGCCAATCGTTACCGGTCAGTGTGATAATTCAGGATGTTCAATGTTTTGGGGCAACAAAACCGCAGTTTTTGAATAAATGCGAGATGGGCAGTCTTAATTCTATACTGTTCAACATTTCAGACAAAACAGTAACATCTCTATAGAGACACTAGAAAAGTTACATAGTGAACCTTTAATTCAATAAGAGGGCTAACAACATGTCTGCTTGTATTTTGTCTTTCAGGTGCAGGGTGTTCTGCAGGAGTACTTGTTAGCTATGACAACTGATGAACAGCTCCACAATCATACAGCTATGGTGAGACATACACTGTATTTATTACCAGTGTTGATAGAAAAAAAAACTCTTTGATTTCTGGATATTATTACAGATACACATTACACATATTTTATTTAATAAATTCAAGTATTAGATTTGTGATTCACTGTTACTCTGAAGTTACCAAATGACCAATCACATAAAAAAGATATTTTAAACACCCCCAAAATATGACAGCCTGATGAACACATTTTCCTACACATATATTAGTGTTGTCACGATGCTAAAATTTCAAACTCAGTTTTAATACTAAGTAATAGCCTCGATACTCAATATCAATTCTGATACCATAATGATGATAAAAACACTCTTTAGACAATAGAATGTCATTTTCAACATTAAATCATAGCAATTTCTTTTACGTTGACATGTGGCCTTAATATCTGTGTATCCCTCTGTCGTCCAGGTAGGTTCCATAGTGGTCCATGGGCGTATACTAGTCTATGTGTTTTATACTTGTTCTAATTCAGCTCAAGATCATTCTAAAGCTATTCAGGAAAGGTTCATTCCTGTCCTGTTAATGTGACTTTTTAGTAGTTTCAATACTAGTTTTGGTATCGATTTAGTATCTGATTTTCAATACTTTTGACACCCTTAATAGATATTACCGTACTAACACAATATTATACTTCAACCAAATGTTACACAATTTAGCTTCAACAAAGAGTTGTTTTGTACAAGTTTGATTTTATTATACAACTTCTTTGGAAAACTTATTCATTTGCAGTGAGTCACCAAGCTGTTGACAGCCAGTATATCCCCTGACACCCCCTCCTCTTTTGAGCACATGTAGGCTGCACTCAGCATTAATGTTTTTAGTAATTATGGTCCATTAGTGTGTGTGTGTATGTGCATGTGTGTGCGTGTGTGGTTTGGAGAGCCTCCTCTGACCTGTAACCGTAGCAGAGCAGCCTGGAGGTAGTTGAGAGGTGCCCATAACGGAGGTGGTTCGAATATGTGGGCGGTTTTGTTGCCATGTTATTTAATATCTGTCAGGTTCAAACCAAAAAGCATAGATACTAATGCAGTGAGCACAGTTGTAATCATGCTGTGTGGTCATGAGAGAACTGGCTTTAGGATCTGTTTAAAACATAACCAATTTCTGCAGTCTGTAACTTTAATACAATTTTAAGGGCTGTACAGTTTTGGAGAAAAAAAATCTAATTGCAAATTTGAATATGACAAATAGATTAGATTTGTGAAATATGTTTAAAAAGTAGGATTCTGTTCAAAGTGCACATTGTAAACAACTCGCGTTTAGGAGAATACTAAAATATGAACTGATAAACTAATACAAGAATCCCATGTATTTCAGAACTCAAATTGCATTTTTGATTTGTTTGCAATATAGTGCTGTCCTAATTTTAATTTTAAGGTTGTATATTAGGTTAGATCACAAAACATCCCCAATGCTGTATACATCCACTTTGTCTGTTTACGTTGTATTTAATGATAATTTAGTCCCATTCCTAAGTCTTTTGTATCCTACAGGCTCTGAAGAACATTGCTGCTATCAGCCTGGCCATCAATTACCCGAATAAATCGACCAAGTTACTCAACATGTCGTCGTAAAGAGGACAGAAGAGGGCAGAGAGACGATGGCGAGAGGACACATTCTGAGGGGAAAAAGTAAAATACTGTGTGTGTCCGGGGGGGGTTGACCTCCTTATCATTGACCTTCCCCCCGCCTCTGCCTTAGACAAATCCAATATATCAGCATGTGCATTCTCCGGAACAACAGGTTGGAAGATTATTCATCAGAAGGACGGCAAGCGTGCCATACCAACAACTTCAGATGGGACGTGGATGAATATTCCTTGGTTTTTGGCCTTATTTTGTTCAAATCATAAGCCACACAAGATTACATAGTGGATTGCGGTCACCTTGGCCACACTGTCTCCATGGACATGCAGAGCATCCTAAAAATACTGTCCAGGACAGTGGAGCTTCATTAGTCACCATGGGGAGTGTGGGGCTGACCTACTAGCTTCTTCAATCACTTCACTTGCTCCTTTCCCAGCCATCATCTCTGGTACCAAGGTGCATTTTGGGACACATTGTAATTTCAGAGTATTGTAATCTCTGCATCTCAGATTTATGTACAAATTTACCATCAACAAGAGGAAGAAACTGACCTGCGTGTTGCACTGAGTGGCCCTGACCTAAAATAATAGCCATAGTTTTTGCATAGAACAAGAAATAAATTACAACAGGGGCAAAACTGTGATTAAACATTCTTCCATTTGATTCATGAAAAATATGAAGCGCTTTCACTGCACCTTATTAAAAAGCGTGTTATGATGTCAGTTCATCTTAAAAGACCCATTTCACTATTGAACACTTATGACTGACCCTCACTACTCTCCGTAAATCCCACTAAACCAAAAGGACCATAAGTCTCTATGGAGCTTTGTACAATGCACAGTGTACAATAAACCACAAAATAATTGATAATCTATACTTGATGAAAAAATATAATTCCTTAAGTATTTGTTTTTGTTATATAAAAGGTTGTAATAATTTAAAAATCTGTTCAAATATTTTGAAGACCCAACCCCGCCAGAGGTAAATAATTTTATGTTAAAAACATATTTTATGAAATGAAATGAATCTAAAACTGAGGTGTTGTTTTTGCTTGCATTCTCATTTATTGAAAAGATTCTAGTGTGATTTTCTTTAGTTTGTAGTTAGCAATGTTTTATGCCAAAGAACTGAATCATTGTGACCCATGTGACTTGCGAACATCTCCTATAGTCTCATATCACATATCGGACACTCTGGAGCAGAGGAAAACCTTCTTAAAACTAATTTTATGAATGACTTTTATTTTGAAGTGGTCTTATGTGGACTGAAAGAAGAGTGTGATTCTGTTTACACAAGCCTCAGATCCACGGCGTCCGTCAGCCTCACACGTATCTACAATGTGCCTAAAGTTAAAAATGAAGCAATCATTATTTAACTCATGTTAGTGTATGGATTATGAATTATTCTATTTTAATGATAAATATATTGTTTATTTTGAGGGTTTTCTAACTTTTTACTTTTAGTGTTTCTTTTCATGAAAATGCTTAGTTTTTGAGGCGGATTATTTTTGAATGTACATATCTGTGAATATTAATTGCACAGAAAAGAGACTTTGATATCAACCCGTACAACTATATGAATACTGGTCACTATATGATGGACACTGATTTTGTATGCATGGCATATTGGACGTGTAAGTGCTGCTTGGGTTAAACAGTGATCCATTTCTAATAAAAATAGAACTGTCTCTAAAGTATTTTTGCCTCTTTATGTGGGTTTCTGTGCTATAGGCATTATTCAGTCCTCCGTGACGTGTGCCCACTGCCCACACTCACACAAGCATCATACAACCGCCAATAGTTCTATTTCACTCTCTTTAGACTTTACAACCCGGCTAGAGATGGTTCAATAAGGATTTTTACTGATGGCCAAGATTAAAATATTAAAATTTGGACAGAGTTTTTTTTACCTTGCTGATGAGCCCAATAATCGATATTTCCTAATACCGATATTCAGATTTTAAAACATTTGTTGCATTGATCAAATTTTTCCCATAAAAAAAAAAAAAATGTTCTGACACATGGGCGCACATAGACCAGGGCAGTTCAGAAAAAAATATCTGTGCCGAGTATCTGTTACATTTCCTTTTTTTTGGTCAATATATTATATTATTGAGTATGTTTCAATATTTTATACAAACAAAAAGATGATGTGAACCACCCCATCAGACAAAAAAGCTGAGCATATATTTAAAAAGTATAAACATGTATACAGTACACAGTTATACTACACATACATGGTAGGTCAAAAAATATGGTAAAAGGGAAAGAAAAAATAAGTGATACTTTAGTCATCTGCAGAAATGGAAGTTGGATCCATAAAGTATTGAAGAAAGGGGCCCCAATGGTCATTGAACTTTTCTGTTGTGCCCTTTAAAGAGAATGTAACCTTTTCTCATTTCAAAAGTGACGTGTGTGTCTAAATGTTCAATACTGGACTGATCTGAGAAGAGCCACCGATATCACTGATACCAAATTTAAGCTTTCTGGAACCGATATGTCGCTCATCAGTACACCTGGCACATATCTAAATCTCACTATGTACTGCTCTTTCTGTGTACCTCTGCTCTGCCTGCCCTCTGCCTGTAACACACATAATCACACGTTATAATGGGCAAGATGGGAACGCTGGTCACTGGAGCAGTAATGACATCAAGAAGAGGAAATGTTTAATATGGCAGCAGTTGATTCAGTGGCCTCTTGTGCCTTTAAGACCCCATGAAAGGTGAGTCAGCTCCGCACTGCAGGGGGCATACACTCCCACAGTTCACTTTGTCTCCTACTTCGGCTGCAAAAGGAGGATCTTAAGTGTTTGAGACATATGGTATTTGAATACACAGAAGTGCTTAAGTTAGTTTATGTTTATGTCTGTAAAGCACATATGGGATAAAATGTGTGGATGGGTCTTCAACACATTGTGGGGACAAAAATCTGCATACACACTGACACCATGAGGACCTGCCTTCCTTATGGGAACAAACATCTGGTCCCCAATCCTTTATCTTTAGATCAAAAACATGGTTTAAAGTCCAACAGAAAATAGGCTAAGGTTAGAACTTAAGGCCAGAGAAACAGAGATTATAGTAAAGACCAGCCATTGTAACTGTACAACACAGTAATTGGATGGAAATAGGATTTGTGTTTCCATATTAAAGGTTCACCATGTAACTTTTCTAGTGAAGGTCCGCCACCTGTTTGTCTCCATGGAGATGCTATTGCTGTGCCGGGAATGTTTCACGATATGGTATTAAACTTGTCTATCTGGAGACAAGCTGGTGATGCTGCCAGTTCAAGTTACAGGTATAATCTGTGGAGAGGAGAGCCCGCACTTACAATAATAATGTTTTTTTTCCCCCCCAAGGAGCAATAAAACACCTGCAACTGACTAAATGCAAGATAACAAAGCAATAACATCTCCATGGAGTCAAGCTGGTAGCAATCCCCTTCTAGAAAAGTTACACAGTGCAACTTTAATAAGCCGATACTAACCATGTTTCTTTGTATTTTACTGTCTTCATAAAGTTAGGGTTGGAGTTAGTCCATAGACTGTATAAAGAAGTGGACTAAGTGAGTGTGACGTCACCCACAGCATTTGGCTCCAGTCAAATGAAGCTCATCGAGGCTAGAGCAGTTATAGGGGCCAATTTGAGCCAAGTTCCATGTTTGGAATTGGGACTGTGAGTATCATAGCAACTAAAGAGCCAATCCGGCGCGAGACTGTTGAAGGTAACGCCCCTTCCTGCCCGCACCGCTGGTTTAGCAGGGAGTGAGCGCTTAGCAACGCTGTCAATCAAACCTGTTGCTAACGCTAGCGGGAGCGACCTCAGGGAAAGAAGGCGCCTGATTTGTCTGTTATTAATGTTCACATCTTGATTTGCAGACACAATAGCAAAATAAAAATACCAGGATCATGTAGAGCGGATTAATACCAACATTTTAAGACTGAAATGATGAGGCTGACAGCAGCAGTTACAGAGAGAGGGGCCACAGTTTTTCAGTGTGAAAGTGAATTGGAGTCGATGGAGCTGGAAGCGCACCCATGCTCACTTCCTATTTGGAACGCGGCAGTTAGCAGGTTAGCTATGTCCATTTATATAAACAGTCTGTGAGTTCATCTTATTACTACAAAGTAAAGAATGCCATATACACTTTTGGTTATGCTGTTACAATCTTATTACTATGTTATTACCATGTTCATTAATACTTTTCTTATGTGACACTTTGGACGTGCGGCACAAACACTATTTTTCTGCAGCATTTCCATTTTTTCCAATATTTTTGCCGCTTTTACCAAAAAACACCTTTAAATGATCCAAATATGCTGTTATAAAAGGTCACAGATTGTTAAATGAAGCTTGGGGCACTATTACAGCACATTACCCACAGGCCTCTGCAGACCATCTCAGCAGTGAATTACAGCACATCATCAGGAGTATCATGTCCAGTGATTCACAGTGTTAATGAATCAGTGTTTTCGCCCCGAGCAGAGACATGGCCCCCTCTTGAGCACTTCCTGTCACACACATCAGTCGCTTTGGTCTGGTAGTGTGTTCCTGTTATCTTCATTCATCTGACGGCCATATTCTGCACATGACATGGTGTTGATCATTTCAAAGGTCGCTTAAAAGTCTTGGTTGAATCATAACTTCCTACTTCAACGTTACCCTGGGTTAGCCTGGGTAACCATGTCAACTACTGTGATAGCATTTAGTTGTCATGTAAACATTGTGCAGGTCCTCAACCCATGGGAGATGCATTGGGAAGGGCATCCAGCATAAAATCTATACGCTGCATGTAACCAATGCACTGCAAGATTATTTTCTGCACACACACACGCACTCACACGCAATTGGCTTTCCATACTTTTTGGGGATATTACATTGACTTAGGGCTAGCCAGTATAATGGCCTGAATAATTATGCTAAATATGACTCAGGCACAATTCACACTTAGTGTAGCTCATTAGACCTAGACAAACAGAAACTGTAAACACTAGGTGTGTTAGTTTCAGTGTTCTCCTCCCTACCAGTGATCTGACCAGAACTGAAGAAGTGGCTTGGATGAGCAGCGAAACATCTTCACTCCTACAACTTTTTGTCCAGTAGATAGATTTGAATTTTTCTTTTATTATGGATCATACCTGGAAGACTGAGGGATTACACAGACATTGACTTACATTCATTTCCTGAAGACTTTAAGACTGAAGCCTTAACCAGTTACTACTTACCCAACATTAACCAATTTGAAGCTATACCTGAACTTTAAACCATGTAGATCTAATAAAAGATGCATGTCATGGGGACCTGATTTTGTTCCTATGCAGGTCCCCATGAACTGGGTGTGTATAGAGATCCTATAAATTGGCCTGGCCCTGCTTGTCTCATTGGAGATAGAGAAGTTAAATGTCATATTGTGGAACATTCTAGGCAAAGTAATCACATAGTGGCGCGTTGGCTGTGACATAGTAAACCTTTAAATGAAAAGTAATGATGATGATTATTTAAATATGTCTCTGTTTGGATAGTTACTGATCTTTATATTAGCATGACCTGTTCTCCTCTTAGCACATAGCACCTGTCACCTCTCACCTTTGGTCCTGCCCATGTAACTGCAGTTAGACTCGTGACAGTGCACCTGCCATAATGAGCTCTACTTCCTGCTCCGCTCCTGGGACTGAGGTTTGGTGTGGGTCGACTCTCCGAGGGCCTGGCATAATTGGGTAGTTTAAACAATCCAGTGAGACTAAAAAGCACTAACTCCCAGGATTCATATGGAAGTTCTCTGGTGCTATTGTGAGGGTGCGCTGGGAGAGGGGCGAGATATCAGTTTTGGATCTCAGTCTTTGCCTGTGTCTTGAATCTGGGTTAGAGACAGCCTTTTATTGGCTAGAACAGATTGTGGAGGTTTCTAACAGCCCACATGCCTCTTAATTAGTATCAATCAGGTAGTGCCTAGAGGTGACTAGAAGGGTCCTGATATAGTACAACAGCATTTCTAGTATTTACGAGTATGTGGACAGTATAAAGACAGAACGAATGTGGCACTGAAGTTTAGGAGGAAAAGAACTAGGCTGTTTTTTGACATAAAAAATAACACAAATAAGATGGCTTTAAAGATGCACTGCGTAACTTTTCTGATGGGGATCCACTACATGTTTGATCTTCATGGAGTTTTTATTACTTTAAATTAAATGTTACACAGTATAGCACCAAATTTAGTGTTTTTATTGCTCAAAAATACTTTTAAAAAAGCATGCATTCTTTTACTATCTCTTTCTCTCTCTGCTCTCCATTGATCTTGATCATTGACTTGTCCTGTTTGTGTCGTCTGTTTGTCTCCATGGAGATAGACAAGTTTATGCACCTTTTGAGTAGTAAGAACATATTTTGAAGCAGTTGAATGGCAGAGAGATAAGAAAACAAAACAAAATTCCTATCTTTTGAATCTTTTAAAGTCCTCAAAATGTTGCCTATAACAGGAAGCTGAAACCCATACATAGATTTGTGTTGCGATAATCTCAAAATGATCACATTCCTGCCTGCTTATGTTTATGCTCTCTAAGAATGTTTCTCAAACTGTGGTGTGTGGGCTGCTTCTGGGGGCATTGTCATCTGCACTTCTTGTGTTTGACTCAATGTAATTCAGGTTTTTGTCCTTCTTTGAGCTAGTTCTTTATAACAACTCAAGTCATGTGACCAATAGGGTTGTTAAGTGATGTTGTCACTTCCTGGTCCAACCAGAAACTTCACGGCAATTTCTAACTTTGTTGGCTCTGTGCACAATGGTAGTCGGCTAGTTCCAGTCAGCGGGACAGTCGGTTTGACCATTTCCAGTGTAATGTAATCAGGCAGTGGACAGAGACCTGCGGGTGAATGTCACTGACAACATGTTAAACACTTTACAAATGAGGAGAAAACTTCACCGGAGGACACTTCTACTTTTACAAAGGTATGTATTTGTGTGTCAATGCTAATGGCATGCTAATGGAACATACCTACACACCTCCAGTGTGTCTATTTCACTAACTCACGGCTAATGCTATCCTCGCCTAGCCTACCTTCTTACTACAACTTCCCCCATACACTTAAGACTTTCTGTCACAGCTTATGACCTTGTTTGCTTTAAACAACTGTAGTCTCTTTTTAACGTGAGTTGTGTTGTCACTAAAAAAGAGGAAAAGGTAAACATGTTCATTGTTTTCAATCAGCTGATGCACCCGGAAGTGACATCACACTTAACAACTCTATAGATGGATGAGCTGCTTCACTCGTTTCACATGTCCTATACGCAGGTAGTGATGCACTGCAGTGGTCCAGCTACACCACCATCACCTCCTGTGCCTCCTCCGTACATGCAGTGTTCAATGTACTAGAACTTCTGCTGACACTCTAGAGTCTGACCCCTGAAATATGAGTCTTTTAATCAGTCTTTTGAGCGAGCTCACTTTTCCCTCCAATGAACCGAACAGACAAATGTGCCGTGGCAGGGATAAAATAAAGCTTGTGAATATTTTATAGCATCACTATTATTACTTGATTAACTTGATGCTGCCTCAACAGTCATGACTGTCTTGTATTAGGCGACGTGTTATTTTATAAAAGTTGAAAGTACATTGTTGTGTGGTGAGTATCAGTGGTAAACAGTTATCATACTTTTACAGTTGACAATTATAGGAAGTAGCGATGAGTTCTAAAAAGTTATCACTCTAACTATGTGTGTCATCATTACACAAAGTTCACATTACACAAAGTTCCATACAAAGTGCAGAAAATTGAACAGTTATGGAATTACCTCTACATATGTCACATCTGCTGCCCATGTCCAACCAGGAAGTCAAATATTAAGCTTTACCAAAACTGACAAACTTGGGAAAATTAGGGGGCTTACGGGTCTTAAGGCTTTTAGCCAAATCACAAATATACTTAACTATGGTTGGGTGAAATTAGCTGTCTAACCTGTCATATGCATGATTCATAGACTATAAAGCCTATAAATAGCTTATAAATAAAACCAATGTAATTTTATTTGAAAGAAAAAAAAAAAAGATATGATAGAGATGGGATACAATAGAACAGTATGCAGAGCGTATCAGTCTGGCTGTGTGTCAGAGGCAGCTGGTACCTGAACCTAAGAGTGATGTGTCTGTGCCACCTGTGAGCTCACATCAACATTTTCCATTACTCATGTGATAATGGAGGGCAGGATGAGCAGAGGGTATGTAACCTTAACACAAGAAATTACCCTCTCATATAAAAAGTAAAACAAGTCAGACTTTGGTCATTTAAAAAAGAAAAGCCAGATAGAAGGAAAGAACAGACTTGATTGCACAAGAAGTTTTACTCACAAACCACTTGCATTTCTTCGTCTTGGTTGCTCATTATGGTCAAAAATACCTTTAAAAACATTAATGAGGCCACTTCTCCACAGATGTGACCTGTAACTCTTGCCTGCTTGTCTCCATGGAGATAGATATGTTTTCTGACATACTGTGGAATATTCCAGGCAAAGCAAGCAATAATATCTACACAGGGGCAAGCAGAAAAGTGGTGCATCTTTAATCTGCACCCCTGTCAGCTTTGTTTACATTACTCTGACAGTGTTGAAATCCAGGCTCAAACTGTTCTATTTAGTTGAACCTATCTGAAAGAATTTTATCTGCACTTTTCTCCTTTAAGGTACATTTTGTCACGATTTTTACATTTTTCTTGGTTTGTAAGGTGATTTGAATATCTTTCTTAATCTGTAAAGCACTTTGAATTCAAATTGTGCTCTACAAATACCTTACCTTACACTACACACAGGCTCTAGGAACAGCTCTACCCACCACATCTGAAAAGTCCACAAAGTGCTGTGTGAGGGCTTTTCAAAACCAGGAGATCAAGTACAAGTGCGGGTCATTTTCCTGCAGAATTTGCCTGTGACCTTTGACCCTCTTCACCAGAGCCGTGCGGCCTATTATCTAAACCTCATTTGCCTTCGCAGTCCAACCCTTCTGCCCATCATTTGTATGGCAAATGACTAAAGCATTTATGTCTCCAGACTGACCAGCCTTACCTCAGCTCAAAATGACACCAGCACTTAAAAGGCCCATTAGCTCATCTTGTTTATAACATTGCCCTATAACTTCTCTCTGTTGTTGAATGACTGGCTATGTTTGCGTGCACACCAGAAATCTGATCATTATTTGATTTCTGGAGTTATCAGATTATTGAAATGCAAACATCTGAAGTGAGGAATCTGGTTTCTTTCTGGTTTCAGGTTTGAACAAGGGAAGCTATGTTTTTTAAAAAAGGTGGCAAAAAACAAATACAAGTTACTATTAAATCACACTGATTAAAAGCCTGTACCTGATTGCTGCCATGTATTTGAGCAAAATTTATCTTGCCCCAGTACAGATATATTGTATAAGCAGCTCCTGAGGTCAAAATATGTCCACTGCATCTAATTATAAAAGGTTTTATTATCCAATAATAAGATAGTTGTTGCCAGTGGTGGAAGAAGTACTCCATTTTTTTTTACTTAAGTAAACGTACAGATACCGGAGCAGAAAAATACTCAAGTAAAAGGATCACATGAAAACATTTACTTAAGTAAAAGTATTAAAGTACCCCTTTAAAAATGTACTTAAAGAGTAAAAAGTAAAAGCATTTCACACAGATTTTCTGGTCTTATAAGGCTTCAAATACAGTGATTTTGATACAGATTTGTGCAGAATTTTGTTCAACAGAATCAATTTAATCTATATATTTTCCTACCTCTTTTTATTTGTACATTTTTGTTTGCTCAGACTACAAATGTATTAAAAATAAACCCCTCAGCCTTTTCAGCAGGTCTCAGACAATAATTAAAAATACTTTTACTTTTCAGTCCAGTTCAAAAATGTAGTGGAGTAGAAAGTACAGATACCTGCTCTCAAATGTAGCCTAGTGAAATAAAAGTAAAAAGTATCCAAATTTACCTAAGTAAAGTACAGATATCTAAAAATTGTACGTAAATATAGTACTTTAATACTTTCACTTTGTTACATTCCACCTCTCGTTGTTACCTATACCATGACGGCAAAACTCCGCTCTGGTCTTTGAAATTTGTGAATAGCGCATATAAAGTCATCATGGCGAAATTTAGGATGCTCAGAATGCATAAGGTAAGTGAGGAATAACTTTGGACAACTGCAAACCAACTAAAATGAACTAGTTCTGTTCACTTTTTTTTTTATTAAGTACACCGTCTTTAACTGACACATATCACCAGGTGTTTTTGAAGATGAGACATCAGGCTCATCTCATTATTGGAATATCTGATTATTCTGTTTTTACTGGCCACATAAATGTGCCCAGTGACAGTCTCTTTTTACTTTCTGTGTCATGATGTACCGAGCGTGTAGAAGGCCTGGCTGGTGTGTGCATGTAGGGCACGAGCCTCTGTGAAGCCCGCTGCTGCATTAGGAACAGCTCCAGAACCAGGCCACAACTTTATTTAAAGAGTGTACCACGGACTGCAGCTCTCCTCTGGGCGATCACACACAGCCCCAACTCTCAACATCTCAGGCTTTCTGGTCAGTGCCTTCATTGAGTTGTGACTGATTGGAAAAACAATGCAGCTACAATTAGGATGGACATGTGTTTTAAATTTAAAGAGGACATATTATGTAAAGTCAAGTTTTATGAGCTTTGAACCATGTTATAATGATCTTCCATCACGACATAAGCTTACTTCACTGGGTTGGCTTACTTACAGTTATATTTCCATTGATTCATGCATATTTGACTAATCCTATTTTGTCCTGCATTTGCGACTTGGGTGTTCAGAAAATGCCCACTGTATTTACTTGTGATTATTAAGTTATAATCTATGCTATATAGTTATAATCTATGACCCCTGTAGATCATTAGATTATAATTTGCACATTTTAAATCACAATATTCATCTAAAACGACCTAATAAAAGAAACAAGTCCGCATTAGAAAATAGATAGCTGCAAATCACGCTAGCAAGTCACAGAGTCATTTCTACCAAAATGACTATGCAACACTGCCAAATCCTATGTGTATCATCTATTAAGAAAATAAAATGAAGTAAGTAGAGAGCAGTAGGCGTATGCCAGTGGCGGTGAAAACGGGTTTTAATCGGCATTATGGCGTCTTGAAAATAAGCAATTAAAGATTTCTCAAACATGCACGAATCACTCCAAATACAACTTCGAGGGGGTAAATAAGAAGAAACAACGATAACATGGTTAAAAGCTCTGAAAAGTCTATTTTGCAGAATAGGTCTGCTTTAATAAATCTGATTCTGGTTCATACTAATAAGCCTTAGTATAGACTAATAGCCTTTTTCAACAATAAAAAATGTAAATGTAAATCTGCTGCTTGTGACACTAATAAGCCACTCTAAGGGGTGGGGCCAATCAGTTCTGCAATTTTTAACAGGACATTTTAGATCAGTCTACAATAATGATCATTGTACATTATTGGGCAACAGTAGTTCAGTTGGTAGAGTGTTGTCCACTGATCCGAAGGTTGGCAGAATCCCGCTCTCAGTGTAAACATCATTGGTTGAGTGGTCAGATCCACTGAGTCACAGGTTGGCGGTGTGACTCCAGCTCCCACAGATGAATGCTGTCATTGTGTCCTTGGGCAAGACAATTCCCCTCACCCCCAGTGTCTGCAAACACTGGTGTATGAATGTGTGTGTGAATGGGTGAGTGGTTCCTTGATGTAAAGTGCTTTGAGTGCCTTAAAGGTGGAAACGCGCTATATAAAAATATGACCATTTACCATCTAAAATAATGATCTTTCTATGTTATAGCAATATGTCTTTGTACGTCCCATTAAGTTGTGAGAAACATGTTGGTCCTATGCACATTATAACCATGGCCATGATTCCTATTTCACCTAAAGGGCACACTATAGAAACTCTGAAACAAAACCCATCTCTAAACTTAAACACACATAAAAAGTTCTCTAAAGTCAGGGGTGATTCAGCTGCTGTGTAGGCAGATAGACTTTATACATTTAGAAAGCTGTAATGGGGAGAATTCATCACAGTTACAAACACTTGAAGGTGTGAACAGAGCTACTTTTCCAACTTCCACTTCATCGCCTTGTCCTTGTTACACCGAGAGTCATGCTGTGCTATATGCTAGCATCGAAATAGTTTGTGTTAGCATTTTTTCTGTTTATGTTTCCGTACAGATATTTTTGTACACATTGTCATATCATTAATTATATACCGAAGACTTTATGTGCTATTGAAAATCTAGTATTCTTACCTTAGCTTTTTGCCAGTGTTTTAAGAGTGTTGTTGTGTAATTGTGCTACTGTGATAGAGTAGAGAACAAAACCACTGGGCGTAACAAACAGTAGGTGGTCTATGGAGCAGAGTGGTGGTGCATGTCCTGTCAGCTTGGCTCTTGTTAAACTGGGTTCACATCTCAGATCTCACTGACAGGATCAAGCCTAATCTTTCCAGCATCTAAAATGGAGCCATCCCCGAATCTGCTAACACCTAGACTCTGTTCAGGGCGGAATACTTTTTTTCCCCTCAAAATCTTCTTCCAGTTTATAATAGATAATAGTCATGTAAACAGTGACTCCTTAGTGGAAATACACTCACTGATATAAACACAAGAGTGACTCCTTGGTGGAAATACACTCAGTGATGTAAACACATTTTTAAAAGAGCTCTTATGGTTGTAAAAAGGAACTACAAAAACAACTGAGCCCGCCTTGCCAGTGCCGTAACCTGTCCTGCATACAAGTTTGTTTTTATTTCATTCTCAGTATATGGACAGGCCATGCCTCACATGAAAGCTCAGAAGCTCCAGAATTCACTCACTGAGCTGCAGAGGCTGCACTAGCACTGATTCATGATTGGCTGCAGGTGCTGGGGTTTAAGTAGTGACCATACAGATTGGAGAGAATCCTTTTAGGTTTGAAGCAACGATTTCAGCACTGAAACTGACCACCTAAATGAGAGACTCATATGAGGCTCATTCTGCTTTCTGATTGGATAATCTGATTGAGAACCTAAACAAAAATTATAACATAAACAACTTGGCCATTGTGTCCAATGTTTTTTGCAAATAAGTAGGCTATAAATCAGCATTACAATTGTTATCAGTAAAAGCTATATTTGATTTGATTTCTGGGGACTTCTTCCATAGACCCTCCCTTTACGCCCCTGCAGTTGTTCTGGTGGACAGTTAAGTGCTGGTTAAACATGAACAGTAGAATGACACTTCCCAGCAGACCTCCCTGAGGACCCGACATCCGCTGCTCTTTATCTGAGAGACATCTGAGAGCTCTACCTCCTCCACCTGCTACTCACATAATGTCACTTGGGCTGCTCGCCCTTCTCCTGGTCCTGGTCTGGTCCTCGTCGGGTCCAGGTCTGGTCCTGGTCTGGTCCTATTCTGGTACTAGTCTGGTCCTGGTCTGGTACTGGTCTGGTACTGGTCTGGTCCTGGTCTGGTCCTGGTCTCGTATTGGTCTCGTATGGGTTTTAGGTCTTGCTTTACTCCTGTTCTTCTCCTGGTTTAGGCTATTGATTGTCTAGTACACGTTCAGTTCTAGATTTAGTCCCTTTTTGGTCAAATTTCGATGGTGTGTATAAGTGTGAATGTATTCTTACACAACAGAGAAAAATGGCTATTGATGTCTTCCGTGTAATGTAAAACTTACTGGAGGCACTGATCTGTCTGAAGCGCTCAAGTTACTCAAGTTAGACTTTGATCTGAGCTTTGTTTTAACACAATCTGACCATTAAAAACTGACTTAGTTGGAGAAAAGCAACAGATGGTTCAACAGGTTCACACACCAGTGTATGCAGACACTGGGGGTGAGGGGGGTTGAGTGTCTTGCCCAAGGAAACAATTGCAGTATTCATCTGTAGGAGCCGGAATCGCACCGCCAACCTGTGTATCCGTGGATCTAACTACTTACTGCTGCTTTATGTCGAGAGTGGGATTTGAACCGCCAACATTTGGATCAGAGGACAATCACTCTACCAACTAAGCTAGTGCCGCTCCACCCATTGTGTGGGTAGCTATATGGTTCCCATGCAAACAATCCTGACAATGCCACACTGAAAGAACCTGAGCGAACTATGAACTGAGCACCTTTCATCTTTTAACCCTCTGCCAAAAAGCATTATAAGACCGTTTAATAAGGCTTGTCTTGGTGAGATTTGCTTTGTTCCTCAGACCAAAGTTTGGAGAAGATAAATGTATGTAAATGTATGTATGTAAATGTATGTATGTAAATATATATATATTATATATATATATAT
>KN484910.1:0-22280 GCA_000787095.1 Periophthalmodon schlosseri
AAGACATGACATCATCTTCTGGGTTTTTCCAAAATGTTTAAAGTCATAGTAACCTTACTGTATGTAAACTTCTGACTTTGAAGAAAGTAATGGAAAAATCCCTCTCTCATTATTCTGGCATTTAGCAAATAGAAATAATTTTGGTAATCCTAATTGATCTAAAACAGGAAAAGTTTAGTCTGATTTCATGTCAGACAGAGAGAAAAAAAAGAGTATGTGTCTTTTTATATAGTGTATGTAAACTTCTGGTTTCAACTGTATCTGTACTGGGACAAGACAATTTTTTCTGAAATACATGGAAATAAATTCTTGAATTAACAAATTTGAGATAGCTGGAATCTTATGCTTATTCACTTTGAAACCATTGTCCATCTTTGCACCTCAGATTTATTCTGTACCTGAATACTTTTTTTCTTGCTTCCTCCTGGACAGAGCCACACCTCCTTCCTTTTCAACAAGTGCTCCTGTGTGTTTTTAAAGTCCACTTTTAGCTGACCTGTTCAACACTTAGACTTCTTTGAGGGGCAGGAATAGTTCAGTACCTTCACAAATGGTATTTTTTCAAATACCAGAACCCAAAGTTTCAAGAAGAGTGAAGGAGGACACAACTCACTCCACCAAAAAGGAATGACATTTTACAGACCAGGCAAAGAATTCAGCAGTTTTTCTGTGGTGGTTTGTTGGACTTCTTGTAGCTTGTAGAGTCGCTGGATAGCAGGGCTCACGTTTTGCATGTTGTGTTCTTTGTGCAGACAGTGGACAAATGTGATGGGAACTTGTATTAAGCACAAATGGAGGTGCGTATCTGAGCTGTGTGAGAGGCAACCTGCACAGTCACCTGAAGTGGTGCCAGTCCTCCAAATCAAATAAAAACTTTTCAACCCACAACTTTAAAGGAGCGTAGTCATTTCTGTTCAAAATGTCCCGTGTTGTAATTTGTCTGTATTTTAATATTCTACTAAATGCGCCTTGTATTGGACGAAAGTATGTTGTCTTCTGTTTTTTCCCCCAAACCTTTTTATGCAAATGAGGTAAGAAAACTGTACCACCCCCATTAACCCATTGTGGCCTAAACTTCTAGTTAAAGCCTTATCTTGTCAGTTCTCAGAAGCTAAGCAGGGCTGGTTAGTACTTGAATCGAAGATGGGACACAATGGCAAAAACTGTTGTGTCCTTCGGCAAGATACTTCACCCACAGTCTAGTATGAATGTTGAGTGTCCGTGAGTGTTGGTGGTGGTTGGAGGCGCCGATGGTGCAGATTGGAAAGCTCGCTTCTGTCAGTCTGTCCCAGTAGCTTGGCTGAGTAGCACCGAGTATGGAGTAAATGAATAATGCACTAGTGTCCAAAAAGTGCTATATAAATCAAATGCATTCTTATTACTCATTCATCTCTTATTATTATTAAAAGATGTATTTGCTCATTTCAAGCTTCAGTATTTTGTAATCAGTAATAATTATCAAATCTAAATAATCTAACTCATCTTCACAAATCCAGCCCACCTAAAATTGCAAACCATAATTCCACAACTAATAGCACAAGAAAGATCGATACTTATCATTTGCAATAAAATGCTTTCTGTTGTTGAAAAGAAGAGAAAGGGAGGCTTTGCTTGGGAACACCAGTTTATTAGTTGGCACTTTGAGAACTGTTAAAGGTACTTAGAATGTGAAACAGAAACAAGCACACACTTATTCTTGGGCTGCATGGACACAGAAGCATAGTTACAGGGCTGGCCAATCAGACGCATGCACTCACATTCAGGAGGTCTGTGCATTCACGGGCTGTCGGCACCACACAACACACAGCTACAGAACAGACAGGACACTGCAGAGGGAGGTACAACACAGACAAGTACAGTCCTCTTACTGTTTACTCCCACAGAAACGTATAATGAGGTCAAAAAGAAAGAAGATTCGAATCATTAGGATGCAAAACATGTCACATAAATATGGTCACTAAAAGGATATTTTATTATTTTTAATCTGGTTTATCCCTTTATTCAGTTTGGCATTTTTTGTCAAAGACCCTTCTTACCAACCACACAGAGAGATTGGAGTAGGTAGTGAGGACAAAATATCTAGGCACAGTGGCTAAGTGGTAAACATTCTTTCCCACTGCAAGCTGGTTCAACTCCTAGGTTAGGTGAGGCTTTTCTGTGTGGAGTTTGCATGTTCTCCCAGTGTCCTCTAGGTTCTCTACATCTGGAGACGGGTCCCCAGGTGCTGAATTGCAGTTTCTCACTGCTCCTGACAAGTGCAGAGACAAAAGTGTACCTGTACCTTTAATAGTAGTAGGCATGTAGCAGTAGCATGCACTTGGGGGAGATAGAACCAGCAACCTTCCAGTTGTGGGTGAAATATTTACCCTCTAAACCACTGTCATCCTAAAGTCAAAGATATTCAGTGAAAGGAATTTGCATATTGATAACCTGAGGAGCCAGCCCCCCTACTTTCTTAGCTGGCCAGGCTAAATATTTAATGGCCTACGTGAAAAAAACTCAAAGAAAGAATGTTTAGAATCCCCATTTACAAACTATTGTTCTATTAGTGGTTTTGAGTCAAAGTTCTATGCATTAACAGGCACATGGAGGATAATGCATTTACAGTTAATTAAAATGGTGGTGAAGCCAAGCTGAACAGGCAAAGCATCCTTTGTGCCCTGTGCATGCTATTGGATGTGTCGTATTCAGAGCACATGTTGCATGGTGACAGGAGCAGAACTGAAGAAGAGACACCGGTTACACAGAGCATTCACAGCCAGGGTCTCTGGCCTCAGGGCTGCCAGAACAGACAACACACAATACAGTCCACGCCTGCTCCACAGTCCTCCAGGTACAACAAAACAGGGGCTCCTGAGGACCCTCTACTCTGTGAGGACCCTCTCCTCTGTGAGGGCCTAAGTCAGTATCAGAGTTCAAAGGCCGGGAAACATGACGCCTCAGGGTTTGCCATCTCAGACAGGTAGTGGATGGTCCCAGCCATTCCTGAAACCAGACTTTGATTAAGCGTTGTTCATGTGTTTGCATGTGGCACAGAGACGGCCTGTTCTCAAAGATGTCCTGTCTGGCTCTTGTGTTTTTGTGTGTTTCCAAAGCGCAAAGCAAGTTAATGAGATTAGTGAAATTAGTGGGCAAAAGCCCTGCCCAGAGATACTAGCTTTTTGTTTTGTTTTTTTAAGCTTTAGGTCTGAGGTAAGGCTGATCAAATACAGGGTTAAGGATTGTCTATTTTTATCCTAGTTATAAAATACAGTTGGTTGAAAGCAATTTCTTCATGCTCAAATAAAATATTTATATTCTTTATTCAATGTAACAGTTCACTTGTTTATTTTAAGGCTTATTATCTACACATACAGCTCTAAGCATGAGTACAATGTTCAGAGTTATTAGATGCTGCGTGTACCTTCAAACAGAGAGTAGGGTCTGTCTGGGATCCGGCAGCCATGGGTGCCATAGTCCAAACACCACTCTGCAAACTGCACACACACATATGAGCCTCTTCCCACACTCAGTACACTCAGTACACTCAGTACACTGTCACTGAACTGTGGTGGTCAGACTGACCTTACAGGCCCGGTACAGGTACTTCTGCTCCTGGGTGACTTTGTACATGGAGAGGAAGGCATAACCATTGCCCGCAGTGCCATGGCAGATGCCATAGCCTTTCCGAAGCAGGCCGCGCTGCCAGATGACCTCAGCACAGTCTGAGGCCTCCTTCAGGTACTTCTCCTCTTTAAACACCTGTATGTCAGTGACATATCACATATCACATAGTGATAATAATGATGAGTAATGAGTAAAACTGCGGCAAAGATAATCAGAACATTCCCATGCAGCGTGCTGTCCTAACATGTCTATCAGTGACAGTGCTACAGCAGCAGTATACATGTTTGCACACAGGGGGCAGAGCAGCTCACCTTGTGGGCCAACAGAAGCATGTGGATGACCCCGGGCGCCCCGTGGCACCAGTGCACCAGGCGATCTGACTCATTGCTCAGGGAGGAGGGGAAGTTGCCCGAGCGAAACCTCTTGTGACGGACATAGTCGATGCTAGGCCGGACCAGCTCTGCCAACATGTCGGGGTGAACTTTAGCGCTGGGCTGTGACACACATACACAGTCATCTGTGATGTCCAGTGCTGTAAAGTGGCTCAGTCTGTGTAGTACGCTGTACATACTAAAGGGAGAAGGACACAGGCTCACCTGCAAGAGCATGTAGTAGATGCCAGCCAGGCCATGAGCTGCTCCCACATACAGCTTCTTGTGCCATTCGTACAGCAGGGGGCAGCGCTCGGACTTCTTCTGCTCTGCTGATAAGCTCTTTCCAGACTCCACAATACATGTGACCACCTGTAAACCAAAATACAACTACTCAGTAATGCTGTAACACTACAGTACACACAACACTTTATCAGGTAAAACAAAAAGTCTGCAAGCATCCCAAAATTTTGCATTGACTGCTTTTCATCATGAAAAGTATACTTAAACACTAAACGCATTCAAACAGAGCCTCATGCATAAGGACATACCATCAGGTAGTCACTCCAATCAGTGCCTGAACATAAGCTCCAGCATCAATAAGAAATTGTAAATAAAATGCAAATATTGCCCAACTATATTGGCCATAGTGTTCTATCTGTAATATCTTGTCTGCTTAAGTGTTGTATATGCTCCAGTCACCTGTGAGAGCATGGCCTCCTCCACAGCCTCAGCTCCGATCTCTTTGCAGACATAAAGCAGAGCAAAGAGGTATCCTGAGCGCCCATAGAGGATCTCATCAGGCATGTCCCCATCAGGGCCCAGCACAGAGGCCTGCAGCTGCAGCAGACTGCACACACAAACACCAATACAATTACACATGTGGGTGCACTGGAGCACATCAGAAACACCAGACTCACCGGGACAGGCAGTCTTTGCTCTCAGCACTGTTGCCCAGTTTGTGGTGCACCACAGCCCCGACTGCCAGGGGCCCGGCATCTCCGCACAGAAAGGTCACTCTACGCCCATTAAGGATCCTCATACTCCTCTTCACATAGTCCAGCGCTCTCTGCAGGTGGGAGGCCTCTCCCGACACCTTGTGCAGCTGCAGGTACAATAGGGCAATGCCTACACATAAGACAAAGCATGAGGCATTCCACCAAAGATGCACCGAATAAACAGCTGAGATCAGGTGGGACCTGTCCATCCAGTGTAGGCTGAGAAGTCGTGAGGGTCTGCGGTCTTCAGACCCTCCTCCATCTGTTGCAGTAGGTCCTTTATCTTACTCTGCACTCTTCTCTGGAATGATGCACTTACCTAAACATACAAAATACAAGCACATGTTAGAGGTAAACAATACCAAACCTTAACCTTACCATAGTGAGCAAGCCACACTATTTCTGGAGAATAATGAAGGAATAATGTTGTGTATAAATTAGTAATTAAACAACGAGCACAGTTTGGATATCTAGTTACCATGTAAAAAACATATTTGGGATTGATTAATAATTTTGGCTCAAACTGACTGAGATTCAGGGCTGGCTGACTGGGCTAATCGTACAAATCCATAAACTATGTCCTGCTTGCGTTTGGCTTGTCCCTGAGAAATATTTTCATTTCATTTATACATTTCAGCAGCTGTATTTAGAGCCTGAAAAAACACTTTACGTTACATTACATTTAGGAAACATTTCTATGTGAGGTGACAAAGCACAAGCTGGTAAAGATTAAACACGGCCTGTCAAAACAGACGTTTTGAAGCTCTTATGTCAAGCTAAAGTTAGCTTAGCAGCATTTTTGTTATAAAATATATCCAGTCTATCGTATTACAGGCACCTTGCCATCGTCGATCGGCTCCCGGGGGTCCGCGTCTGCCTCTACAGGGGAGCTGGCCGTGCCTTGGTCCCAGTCTGGGTACGGGTTTGGGAAAGAGCGCTCCTCCATCTCAGCGTCTGAGGACAGCAGCTTCAGGCGCTTGGACATGTTCTCTCCCATCACAACGGCGGCTGCGGGAGGACAAAACACCTCCCGCACACTGGAGGAGAAACGCAGGTTACAAAGCATCCAAAAACACTGCATTTATTATTATTTAACCACAAAACACATTAAATCGGGAAAAAGGCTGATAGTCTTATGGCAAAATAGATGCCATTGACCCTTGGGGTTAGTCTACAGGTGGACTGACTATTAAAAAACATATATATTCAGAAACAGAAATCTTACCTTGTATTGGCTGAATAACCGAAAGGGCGAAGCGAGCTGTGGAGAGAGCAGTGCGGGGCTCTGGGCAGCAGCAGGCGGCGGGGGGTTGTGCGCTCTGCGGCTGTGGCAGACACAGAGCCCACAGTGCTCCGGTGGTGAGTGCCGATGTCCCCCCAGTCAGAGCTGGCATCGGTGCGTCTTGTGACCGCTCATCCTTTTTTTCATCCTTTTTTTTTATCCTTTTCACCAGAACTCAATGACTTTTCCCAGAAGCTTGGCCGCGCCGACAGCTCCCCACCATGGCCACCTCCTCACAGCAGGCCGGTCCAGTCGCGCTGACAGATGGCACTGGTGCGCCTGCACTCATGCACTGTACAGCCCCCTTTACGATGCACTTTCACCAATCATCCTCATACACTGGAGGATAGGGAGGGGATTAGGACAGAACTGGTTATCACCGTACTACTTTGGAACGGTACATTTCAAAGTACTGAATGAGAAATGAAAGTCAATGTTAATCGGCATTTCAAGGAGGCAGTGATGAAGGATGCTTCGTTGCCAGAATGAGAGCTAAGGGTGAGAGGAGGAGACAAGGATGAGAGGAGGAAAGAGGGGTCAGGGCGGGTCAGTCAGTGATAGAGGAGGGGTATATAGGTTGCCAGTAGAGGAGGACAGTAGACCGCTATTGTGTGGGAGGTGAGCGAAGAGGGGAGAGTGTTATTTTTTTTTTTTTACTGGTGAACGATGACTCTCATTTTTGCATCATAAGTTCCGTCTGTGAGTTTCAGCAGGGTGTAATAATCCTGTCGCACCAGGGTGGGGCAGTAAAGCGCTACAAAGACGTTTGTGCGCATGCGTCCCGTTTATGTCACAACAACAATGGCAGCGTCCATTGCAATGCGCTGTTTCAATGTGAGAGAAAGAAAATGTCATGCCAAATGTCTCCAGACGCTCGAAGCTTTGTTCTCTACCCGAGCTGGAGTAGGCGTAACACGGGCCGAGGACGCACCGAGGGACGAGGGAGGTGCGTAAAGTGCTGGTCTTGGTTTTAAGCTGCAGTGTGTGTAAGATGGTGATTCTTGGTCATTCCTATTAAACTATTGACAGTCTGACAGAGGATCATCCAGGCAGAAAATAACCTGCACTGAACATATCTGATGAGGATGTCATTTGCTTTGGGCCTTTCCAATCTAATGTAATTTGGGACTTGCTTCAGTCTTAGTCCAGTCTTAGATGGAAATGAATGTGTCTTATGTTATTAGAAAACTTCCCCAATTAATTAAGTTGAGATGAGGATCTTATAGGGCATTATTTCACACACTTCCACTGCAAATCAAAACTGTAGAACTCCCATTACAGTTCCCAAAAGGAAGAGAAGTCTGTAAGAGTTTACAATTTTTACAAGTATACTGTATATTTGTCGGTAGTTTATGAATGTACCCATTTTTATCTGAACTCACTGGACAAATTACCACCAATATGTGTACTTAAAAATAAACAATATATTGTCTTTATTCTTAGAGAAAAAGAAGAATGGACCTAAGGCACTGCAAGTCCTCCAAGCTGAGCGCCGAGCAGAAGCAGAGAGGTCTGTCCTGATCAGCTGTCTCCCCAAAACTCACCACAACAAGTTCCTCAAGTATATCTCCAGACACGGAAATGTCAACAAATGCTTCTTCTACGAAAGCTTTGTAAGTAATGCATTATCCACTACAGACGAATATTAGCAGTAATATAACGGCAGTAAGGAAGCAGTAGTGTAAATGGTTAAAAACATACAAAGACGATCACAAATGGTTACGTGTCCCTCACACACCCACACACAATACATCAGTGTGCAGTCAACAGTGAGTACAACTTTAAAAATATAATAGTTTTTGTCTTGGCCTTTTTGGTATCATTTTCCTTTGTCAAAACCTGAACAGATGTGTACAATCAGAAAGAAATCCGATTACTTACATCAAATCTAACAGTTTACATGACATCTCAATAATCTGATAACTCTAGAAATAAGATAATGATCAGATTTTTGATGTGCATGTAAACACAGCCAGTGTTTGGATTCTAGTAACTCATGTGGTTTAAACACTTGTCCACCAACCTGAAAGTCGGAGGTGTATACTGTCATTGTGTCCTTAGGCAAGCCTTACCTACTCTGTGGTGTGGGCATGAGGGATTGGTGGTCACTGGATGTTTTCCTCTGCCAGGGCACCTACGCTGTGGTGGAGTTTTCGGATAAGGATGGGGTGCTGTCTTTACTTGACAGTGCAGCTATCCCCAGCATCAATCATGAATCTGTAGTGCCTTTGAGATCCAGACTACTGTCCCTACGAAACGTCAACACTGTGGACACGGACAAACAGGGCGCCCCCCAGTGTCAGCCGCAGAGAACTGTGCCCATCAACGAGCTTATCCAGCAGCTGTCCTCCTGCAACAGTGTAAGTGGAAATGATAGGTGGTGTTCTGGTCGTGTCCATGTGATGTCATAACATTCTTAAGGGTCTAGAGTTTGGAGCAGAGATAGAGGGTAGGTAAGAATCATACAGAGAGGTGGACTGACTGCTCAAGATTCTAAATTCAGTGTTTCACAGTGACTTGGCCTATCAATATAATGGGGACAAATTAAAGGTGCATTATGGAACTTTTCTGGAGGAGGTCTCATCATTTGCTTGTGTCAATGAGTTGTTCTTGGTTTACCTGGAAGGTCCCACATTATTATATCACTTAAAGACTATGCTGCTCAAAATAAGAATGCATGTTGTTTAAGGTATTTTTGTAGTACTAGAAAGCAATTGGAAAAAGCTATATTATAGAACATTCGGGGCAAAGACATAACATCTCCACGGAGAAGAAGATAGCAGAACCTTCACTGGAAAAGTGACATAGTGCACCTTTAACTGTAGCCTCAGTAGTAAAATCTCCATTATTCTATCACAAATTATTATGCTATTATTATTCCATTTATTTATCTGGCAGAGACTATGTGATTAGGCCTGTCACGATAAAATATTTTGAAGTGCAATATATTGTTTAAGAAAATATGAACAAACAAACCTATGCCACTGACACAAGAAGCCTTAAGCAGGATTACTCCAAAAAGCTACTGTAATGATTAGAGAAAAATAAAACATGGCCTTAACGCAATCAGACACAAAACCACAAAACAAATCTTGAGTATGTAGTTACTAGTTCTTATTCTAGTTCTCAACTCCCATGGAACTCATTCTTCACTGCCCTCTGTTTATTATGAAACGTTGTGCTCTTTGTTGACCCAGCTGGAGCAGCAGATCGTGTCCCTGACAGAAGCCCACTCGCTGACAGAGGAGAACACTCGTCTGCGCTTCCTGGTCTGCTCTCTGCTCAATGATATCGCTGCTGCCTATTTCCCCGAGAGCTCCATTAGGCCATTCGGATCCTCTGTCAATGGTTTTGGGAAGCTGGGCTGTGACCTCGACATGTTCTTGGACCTGGATGCCATTGGTGCAGGCAACACAAATATGGTAATTGTTTTAGGCAGGTAGGATTATCAACGTTATGACAGATGGTAGTTGGCTTTCAAAATTCCACCAGGACTGGGACTAGACCAGAACTACACTTAAAATTGAACCAGAACTGAACCAGAACTGAACCAGAACTGAACCAGAACTGAACCAGGACTGAACCAGGACTGAACCAGGACTGAACCAGGACTGAACCAGGACTGAACCAGGACTGAACCGTCAATCGTACACTAAGGCTGCATTCACACTTGGTTTGGTCCCTTTTGAGCCCTGTTTAGTCCTCATGTAGACTTGCTTTGGTTCTGACCTAGTCCTGGTTCAGTTTTGGTATAGTCTAAGTTTTGTTCTATTTTTACTTCCAGGTTAGTCCTAATTTAGATGTTGTGTATCTGCCAATGTGACTGTACCCCAAGACAGGACTCAACTTTCAGACAGGACTAAACCAGGACAAAGACTATACCAGGTCTGAACAAGATTTAAAATCTGATCCAGTATTAATCCAGGTCTAAATCATGTTAAAGCTGGGTCTAAATCAGGACATAAGTAGGCCAATAGGAGTAGGACAATTTAGCATGTGCATTTTCCTTTACTAGTACCAGAAAAACTTGAATATTCTTTGTTTGTGTTCACAGCCCAGGTCCGGCATGTACGTGGAGTATCAGATGAAGAGGACCAATTCGGAGCGTGCGGTCACCCAGAGCGTCCTGTCGGTAATCGCAGAGTGCTTAGAACAGTTTGGGCCAGGCTGTGTGGGGGTGCAGAAGATCCTAAACGCTCGCTGTCCACTGGTCCGCTTCGCCCACCAGCCCTCGGGCTTTCAGTGCGACCTCACCGCCAACAACAGGTATATACTAATTTGGCATATATTACTATAGTTCTGTACCCACAAGGCTCTCTTTCTCTCGTTTACAAAAACAAACTAAGTATATGAAATAAAATGAATGTTGCGCTGCATGGTAAAAAAAAAAAAAGTTGTCACAACTTGCTAGTGAATGCATACAGACTGTAATTAGCCTTAATTTTGACATTTATGATTTCACTAAAAGCTTGTCAGGACACAGTCTCCCCACAATTTTGTCCTGAAAAGTGCTGAATGCTTAATGTGACAAGACTTGTATTTTATGTCTCGTATTTCCTATCAATTTTTTATGTTCTCATCACGGTATAATCCACATGGGCATAAAGAATTTAACAAGAAAAAGTTAGGCACTCCAAGTTACATAAAAATGCTGAGTTTGATGCTGTCTCTGTCAGAGTGGCCATGCGGAGCACTGAGCTGCTGTACCTGTTTGGAGAGCTGGATCCTCGAGTGCGGGCTCTGGTCTTCACTGTGCGCTGTTGGGCTCGAGCTAATGGTGTCACCAGCTCCATCCCTGGAGCCTGGATCACCAACTTCTCCCTGACCCTCATGGTGGTTTTCTTCCTCCAGAGGAGGAGCCCACCCATCCTGCCCACGCTCGACAGGCTTAAAGAGCTGGCAGGTATACATTGTCATCTGAAGCAACATGCTGCAATGAATGGAAGCCCTTTTCCACTCATTTGAGCATAGTAAATCCAAACATAGGAGAATGGATTCTGTATCTAAGTGTATCTCATTAAAATGCTGTTCCTTTCAGGGCCCTCAGAGAAGTGTATCATAGATGGCAACGACTGCACTTTCACCAGTGACTTCCACAAGATCCAGCTGGAGACAAACACAGAGTCATTAGGTGGGACTCAGTGAAAATAATCATCATTTTGACAACAAATTTGTGTCCATTTTAGTCCTAATACTAACGGCTAACTTACATTTCTGTTTCAGATCAACTTCTGAGTGACTTCTTTGAGTTTTACAGCACGTTTCTCTTCAACAGAATGTCTATCAACATCAGAAAGGTATGGAAACACCTACCCTCTCTACTGTAATTTCTATAGGGCATGAGGATTTGTTACAGTAGTGAACTGCTTCCTGTAGAGGGCACTGTAACACCTGAACCACCTCAATTAGGGTCTGGATAAATCAAACCTACAGCGCATACTTAAAACAGGACTGTCTTAGCTGAAGTCTTGACCACTCTGTTGAAGCAACTGTTGTGCAGAGAATAATGCAGTGAGGGCTTGAAATGTGTGTAAAAGCTGCAGGAAAACTTCACTTCACAGAATGTTATTTTCACTTGTCCTATATTGTAATGTCCCATCCTCCTTTTTAATTATAAAAAAAACATGTTTTTCCAAAAATGCCAATTTGAAAGTCTCATTTAAAAAATGAGTGAAGTTAAAATCTTGTTCATCGGTGTCAAAGAAGTAGATTTATCATAGTCAAACAAAAAAAACACAAAACATTTAGTTAGGCAAGGCAAGGCAAATTTATTTGTATAGCACAATTTGTACACAAAGTAATTCAAAGTGTTTTACACAATAAGAAAGACATTCAAATCACAATACAACAAATAAAAACATAAATGATCACAAATAATCATCAGAAAATTAACATTAAAAGAGAAGAGTGCAGAATAAAAACCTTTCAGTCATATGCACAGCTAAACAGAACCTTTTTTTGGCCTGGATTTAAACATTGTCAGAGTATTGGCCTGTCTCACATCTTCTGGAAGACTCTTCCAGGTTTTAGCTGCATAAAACTGAAACGCTGATTCCCTATGTTTAGTCCTGTCTCTGGGCACCAGCAGGAGGCCTGTCCCTGAAGTCCTCAGAGTGTGAGATGGTTCATATGGCACTAACATGTCAGAGATGTATTTTGGTGCTAGGCCATGGAGAGACTTGTACACAAGCAGAGCTGCTTTAAAGTCTATTTAAAGTCAAGTCAAAGTTACGCTCAATATTATGATTTAGATAGTGTTTCCCAGCCCAAACCATCCAAACTGCAGAACCAATGGTTTTGCCATAGTCTGTAAAGCCATAATCACACACTCTCTTATCTGACAGGGCAAAGAGGAGCACAAGCCGGAGTTGGGGCCTCTGCACATCCAGAACCCCTTCGAGACGTCCCTGAACGTCAGTAAGAACGTCAACGCGTCTCAGCTGGAGCGCTTTGTGTCTCTGTGCCAGGAGAGCGCGTGGATGCTGCAGAGCGGAGCCACCCTCACCACACTGCTCCTGCCCTCTCAGATCTCTGCCGTCAGGGGCAGGAAGAAGAGGAAGGTCGAACCTGCCAGTGAGAGGATCAAAGGCTTACTGGAATCTCTAAGGACCAAAAATAATGTGCAGAAGAAATGAATTTATGGACAAGTCGTCTTAGGTTTTTTTTTAAAGGAAATCATATGTACCAATAACTTTAATGTGTTTCAGATTACACCACAAGTTCACTCACTCTAATAGTCTTGTTTGAAATGGGGGAATGGTCAGATGGTCAAACTACAAATGTATTATATTGTATTTTGTGATGTAAGTATTCATCGGTTTCAAGCAACTTTAAAACTAGATATTCTGACAATAAACAAGTTCTACATAATATTTTTGAATTGTCAAAACAAATGCATTCAAAATATTAGTACGGCAATATATCATTACGACTTCTTGGCAGTATGTGTATCTATATAGAGATACGTATCATACTTTTAAACTGCATTAATTCATTATGAATTGCAGAGTTGTACACTTATTAACCTGATGACAACCGCATCTGCTGGGCTGAAAATGTGACTTAGTCAGAGTACAATAGTATATTGTATATTGTATATATCTGATATTAAGGGCATAGTGAACATGACATTCCAATGCATTATTCTACAAAATTCAAACACTGATTTAGTTCACTTTTATGTGTCGTATCAATTTATCAGTACTGGGATGTCTATCATGGTGGTGTACTTGGCCATACCCAGCCCTAGTCAAAAGTTCCCAAATTTGTCTATTATGGCAAAAAGTAATGTAACTGAAACTCATGAATAGCAGGATAAAGCACCATCTTGTCACTGATGCAATATGAATGATTAAGAACAACATTGGGGTCCTTCTTTTAGGTTTTGTTTTTTTTAAATATTATTAATCAGATACCATATAATCAAATATTTGTATCTGCACCCTATCTGAGGGTATCAAATCATCGCTTTCTACCTTAGAATTGTGACCTGCCCTCCAGCTCCAGTAAAGTACAGGCTCTTTTAAATGCATTCACGTGACATCGCTCGCTTGGATATTGCTTATTTTGGGATGTATTTGGACCTCATCATTACAGTAAATAATAATTAACATATGGAACCTCCCTTCCTGGGTATTTCTCATTCTGTATAATCTAAACAAAAATACCATCTGAAAGCACGAACTCATCATGTTTTACAGTCTGAACACAGTCAATACTGCAAATGATTCTCTGTTATCCCCTACAAAGAATATATTAAAGTAATTTCATGACATTACAGTGTTGTCATGATACTGAAATTTCAAACTTTCAACTCAAATTTGATTTTGATACTGAGAACTAGACTTGATACAAATTTCAAAACTACAATTTAAAAATGCTTTTTTTAGACAATAGACGTTTTCAACACAAAATAATCGTACTTTCTACTTATATATACTAGGTCTGATAAAGCTCAAGATCATTCTAAAACTTTTGTCTTCTTTTGAAACCATATGTTTTATGTTTTAATTTGGTTTTCAAGACGATTATCCAATCAGAAAGCAGAATGAGCCTGACACGAGTCTCTCATTTGGGTTGCCAGTTCCATTTCTAAAATACAGTTGGTTAAAACCTAAAAGGACTCTCTCTGATCTGAGTCCTCACTACCTAAACCCTAGAAAGCCTAGAACTGCCAATCATTAGTGATCAGTGCTAGTGCAGCCTCTGCAGCTTAGTGAGCAAATTCTAGAGGCTCTGAGTTTTCACATGAGGCCTGGGCTGTCCATATACTGAAAAAAACTTGTATGTGTCCTCTGTATTCAGCTTAAGGCACTGGCAACCTAGGTTCAGATGTGGTATGAGGTTGTGTTTTTTTTTTGTATTGATACTTGCTCAAATGACTATCTAGTTTCTATACTTGTTTTAGTATCTTTTACTATCTCATTTGATACTTTTGACATCCCTAATCGCGAATCAAGTACTGCATTTAGAGAAAGATATTTTGTACTTTCAGCACCTCCTCCAGGCATGAAGTGTTGCTTGAAATACTGCATTGTGTGACCCCAGTGCGTTCTGTCTGAAGTCCCTCCCTGTAAGAGCCAGGCCGCACTCTGGACCTCTATCACTGTTCTCATGCTCTTATCAGCTGGAATGCAATGGCCCTGGCGTGTTTCCCACAGTGGAGCAAAAGGGTGTGTCCACTTCCATGAATAAGAGTTAGCGCACTTTCGGTTAAGATTAGGTCAACACCAGTACAAAGCTTCTAAGTGCTATGCTCTGGTTATATTTACATTAGCAGTTCAGTTGTTCATCCCTGGGGCTCATCCATGCACACCCAGCCCATAGGAGGATCAGAGAGGTACTACTGCAAAGTTATGTCCAAGTTAAACCTCTCTAAATCCTACTGTTTAGGAATCCAGGTTTTGAAAAGAGTGCCTGACAAAACAATGAAAATTTAATATGGGTGTGAAATGTATGTTATTTTGTTTCTAATGCTAATTGATACTAAAAATACTGGAAAAATATATTATAGAACAAATATGGACCTTTCCTAATCAGTTTTAGAAGAGTCTTGCTTTATATAAGAACTAGTTTAACACCACAAGTTAATAATGTGAAAAATGTGAAAGGTTTTTAGTATCACCGTGGGATCATGCTTTTGGGATTTTTACTGCCTTAAAGATGTGAAAAACAGAACTATTTCATTTTAAACAGTTTACAGTGGTCCAAAGCTATTCTTCACTTACTTATTTATTCTGAGCATCCTAATTATTCACCGCAATGAGTTTATAATCACTTTCCACAACTCTCAGAGACCAGAGCAGAGTTTTGCTGTCACTATAACTCTAAGAACAACTAGCATTAACCACGCAGTTCCTGATTATCTGGCAAAAAAACGCTTTATAATTAGATGCAGACAGTACAAAGCTTATTTTGACTTCAAGAGAGTATTGGGGCAAGACCAATTTTGCTGAAATACATGAGAAAAATCGAGTACACGACCTTTAAGTTTGAAATTTGAATATCATCAACAATACTGGTTGCTAATACAAAGCTACCTCCCACTCTAGTAAGTGGAAAGTCCCTGTGAACAAGTAGAATAGCTTAAATCTGGGGTACTGTTTTACTAGCAAACTTTTTACCACCTGCTTGGCTTAGATGTAAAGGCAAATTCCACCTCCGTGATGTGAGGTCATCATTTCCATTCAACCAAGGCTCAGTACAAGTGAGACTTTGGGGTGTACAATATCAAAGTCTTTTAAATTACCCTATTTAAGAAAAGAAAACTGCTTGGAACGTTCCACAGTATGGCATTACTGTATCTCCATGGAGACAAGCAGGTGACACCACTAGGTCAAGTTACAGGTCAGATCTGTGTAGAGGTGACCCGCTTAAAGTAAGAACTGGGTCGGAAGGTATTTCTTTTTTCAGCAATAGAAAAATGCACTTGAATAAATGCAGGATAGATCTGTTTACAGCCATAGTGCGGAACGTTCCAGGCAAAACAATAACATTTCAAGCACATGACATAGTGCACCTTCAAGTCCAAGTTTGACCGTTGGAAATCTGACAGTGTATTTATATATCAAAAAGGCTAATCAAGACAGTTTTGAGAATAGTGGAATTTGTCAGAACTCCCAGTCTAAACATTATGGGTTAGACCGTAATGTTACTGTATCATGAGATTTGACTGTTGGAATTGTTGCATCCAAAGCCACTCTGCTTTGCAAATATTGTGGAGGGGTCTGGTGAGCCAAGTGTAAACTGCTAAACACGCTCATTTAAGTTTAGATTTAAAGCGCATATGACAGGTTAGACTACCCATTTCACACAGTCAACGTAATTATACTTTTTATCTAAAAATCTTGTCTTTTTTCCTGTTTTTGTTTTCGTTTTTGGTGATGTTTTAGTTTGACTTCCTGGTTGGACACTGGCAGCAGATGTGACATAAACAGAAGTAATTACATAACTATTGCCTAACAACCACATTGTAAAAAAGGGTCAAAACTTGTCTGAATTGCACATTAGCTATGATTAGACTAATAAAAAATAAATTACAACAACTTAATTTTGTTTAAAGTGATAAAAAAAGCCTTCATTGTGTGTCCCGGTGTTGATGGCATAGGTAGAGGTATTCCGTTTAAGAACTCAGCAGTATGTCTTGTATTTTTGTACTTTTTCACAAACTACCAGCTTTACCAAAGCTCCTATCCCACCAAACCTAGTCATAATATGAATTAAAAAACAAAACATGAAAACCTGTCATATGCACTTTAAGCCAGTTGATGCAGTCCCTTCTTGGTTTTGGTGGAGCAGAGCCACAGTGGTGCGCAGTCACACTTGTTTGATTGGAATAGGGAGGCTGGTTTCCTGTTGGACAGACTGGAATGCGGCTCTATGTTCACCTTACTCTGAAGCAGCAGGGTTCAGGGCCGCTCACACATTCTCCCTCTAACCGCTGGATTCTCGGACATTCTTAAAATATACCTAATTACAGCCCTGCTCTGGAGGTACACTGCAGCGAGGGCAAGGCCATAGGGAGACAGGCACCAGACAGATCTCAAAGAGTGGTGGTAACTTGCACTGGTCCACCTTAAAAACTATTCTCAGTGCTCATACATTGTGATAAAAACAAAACTGTTGGCAGTGAGTGTGTCCATATTGTATTCTATGTTTTCATCAGCTTTCATATTTCACTAGTTTGAGTTGTGTAGTTGTTTTTAATAGAAAGGATACAAGCACAGGTGGGTAGTACTCAGTTACATTTAGTTTTTGGATATCATACTTTTACTCCTACTTGAGTAATAGTTAGTTTGAAGTAACAGTACTCTTACTAGAGTTGGTTACTCTTCCCACTGTGAGTAAGTCAAGTGACAAAAGCTTTATGTTGACAATTTGAAATGATGTGAAAATTTGTGTTTCTTGCACCGCTCCTTCAGATATGATTGTTTTTTTTTTAAATCATTTTTTATCATGTCTAACGTTTGAAAATACCAGATTTTGAGAATTATTTAATGTTTTGTCCTTCTAATTACATTAACTTTAAATTAAATCAGATGTTACGTCCTAACAGTTACTCTTTAAGTTAGTTTTATACTCTTACTTGAGTAATTTCTTGGACCACTACTTTGTACTTCAACTTGAGTAATATTATTTTACTTATGCTTGAGTATAAGTATTTTTTTTATACTTGAGTACAATTTTTGTGTACTCTACCCACCTCTGGATAAAATAGGCCTCTACCATTTGCAACAGCTAGAAGTCAAGTTAGGACATTCTCAAAGTTACTGTAGCCTGCAAAATTCCCTTAGACTTTTAAAATTGGGAATTGTGTTCTTAACCTGTACTTAAGGTGACATTAGAGACCCCCAGAGCATAACAGGTCCTTCAGACCCTACTTTAGACCCTCACAGAACCTCAGACCCTTACGACCCTCACACACCCTCACACACCCCTCAGACCCTCATTCACCATCACAGACCCCTCAGACCCTCACAGACCTATAGACCCTGTGAGTCCCCCACAGACCCTCGCAGGTCCCTTATAGACAGCCACAGGCCCCTCACAGACTAGTGATAACATAGACTTAAACAGACTGCTGAAGGTGGCCACTTGCAAACCGAGGTGAGTGAGCAGTTTTCCGAGCAGCTCTGGAGGAGCGGGGACTGGGGGTGTTACAGCGGGGTGTGCTCCTGAGGAGGGCAGTCACAGCGGCGGAGTGTCCACGGTGGCGGCGGACAGAGAACACCGGAGGACGGGGTTCGACGCCAGCGTGCATGTGCAGGTAAATACGCGTGTGTGGGGCATTAGATCGGCGGGGGTATGGATGTGCTCCGTGCTGCGGGACTAGGGCTGGAGCAGCGCCAGAGACAGACGGGTATAGTTTATAAAGCAGCATCATCAGCGGCGCTCAGCAGAGCTCTGTGCCCGGGCTGAGGCTGTGGAGCTCGGAGAGCCGCAGAGGTGAGAGCGGGAGGAGAGAGCTGTGTGCGGACGCGCTTCTCTTAGCTGAAGGTTAAAAGATTGCTGTTAGCAGCTAGCGCTAGCCCCCATCTATGGACAGAGGCCAAACTCCGTCTAAAACACGCATTGCCATCATTGAAATGTGATCAAAACAAATGAGTTTAGTGGAATGGGTTGCAGCCGCTCTCCTGGTGAAACTCGATGGCGTTACTGGTATGTGGAAGTTGATGGCGTTGTGCTTTTAGTGATGTGTCAGCCGTACCGCCCACACGGCGCTGTTATTTTCCTCTGGACTAGGTCATCCATGTGCGCTTTGGACCGTCCTGTCTGGGTGTGTGGAGCTGTCGGGCCCCGCAGCTGTCAACGGGAGGGGACGGGAGGAGACGGGGAGCACAGGGTCAAGTGTGGGCTGCTGCAGATGTTGGAGGGCACTCGCTCCTATTTCTCCTGGTTGTTTTTCTCCTAGAGCCCTCATTCCTGTGCTCCGCCACTACAGTAGTTCTGTACAGAGATACACAGCGAATGTTGGTTTCTTAAAGACTTTTGCTTACATTTTACACAGCTGGAGGCATTAGGGAAAAGTCAGTTGGCTATATTCAGCACCACAATAACAAAGTTTAGGCTATTTCGAGGCTAAAGCCTTTAAACCTGTCCACAGATCCAGTCTCTCCCTGTCCTTTTAAAGCGTTTGTGCAGGTTTAAAGGAGGCAGAGCCAGAGGTGAGGGAATTGTGTCTTGAGCTGATGTAGACATACATATGTGTGTAAGCATTTACAAGTCACAAAGGATGAAGGACACCTTTGTCCCCAGGGCTGTTCCCCTCCTCAATCAAACTGCCCTGACATGGGACTGCCTGAGTCTAACTTCCTGATACTGACGAGTCCTCCTTTTAACCTCCACACCAAAAGTACTCACTGTGCCCACAGGACATAGTTATTTGACTGATTGATACATTTGACTGTAAGTGTTTATGTCAAGCTTACTGCCTCTTCTATCACTGCATTATCTGTACCTCTATCAATGCCAGATTATTGCAACATTTTACTAGTCATCATCATAACACAAAAACTCATCTGTAATGCTTCATGCTCTTGGATCACATTTCACCATTCCTCACCTCTATTGACCTTCAGTTTACAATACACAGAGCATTTTGTATTGTACAAAATGCTCCGTTCAAAAGCCTACTCCTACTCCTCCAGCTCCAAACAGCTTGAACAGGATTCCACCCATCACTGCTCCTTTCTGCTGCACTGCTCTACTGTCACCCATAACTCAGGACAATGGGTGCTCCGGCCTTCAGCGGGCAGCACCCAGACTATGGGCTCAGTCCTGTTACACATAGGCCTTATATATTCAGTGCGCAGTGGTAAAAACAGAGAATTGTCTTATTCTCAGAATCTCTTATCTAAGCATAATCCATGTTATTTACACCAATATCATAGGATAGCACATGTAAGGGTAACAGCTGCAGTTCTCTGTCACTGATCTTCTCATATGTGAGTAAAGATTTAGTTCCAGATGTGATGCAGGTACAGATGGCTGTCTATTGAACCTAAGCACCATCCTCGTGTTCTGCAAGTTCAGGATGTTCTGCAGGTCCAGGATGTTCTGCAGGCTCCTGTTCCACCTCTGTCACATCACTCTCACATCACTCTCACATCACTCTCTCCTCACTCTGCTGAAGAGGGATGTTATGCAACTGTTGCCATTTAAATCAGTCCCCGTGTCTGTGTGTGCATCATTTCTAGGCCAGGCTGTGCTGTCGCTGTGGTGCTACAGGGATCCCCTCAGAGCTGCGTTCATGTCATGTGACGCCACAGCACGGCAGGGTCATGTGACGCAGGCTGACGCAGGTGGGAGGGGCCAAGCTGCTCATCATGCTCCATTGCTTTCATATGTGGCCTATATGTATGTGTTAGTGTGTGGCAGGCAGCTGCAGTGTCTGAGAGCAGGGTGACTTTTGTCATGACAGCATGGCTGATCAAAGTGACTGGGGAACAGCGTGAAAACACACCAGTGCTGTTGCCACAGCTATTAAGTGTAGTATAACAATATTTGATGCCATTGAAATGGCTTTTACACACATATCTAGTGTATAACAGACTTCTTCCAAACTAAAAACGTGTGTACTTTTCCATAAAGGTAATGTCATTTATGATGGCGTTGAACTTAGGCCTGACGTCTCTGACATGATCCATGCAATTACTATAGCCTGGATATTAGGTACAGATATGGTTGGATATATTATATTGTGCCTTTGTTGGCAACTGTTTCTTTCAGGGCAAGTGTAAGTCACTGTTCTCCCCGTGTCTGGGTGGTTTGGTGCTGTTACTCGGGTTTCTCTCATTATTAACCCAAAACATGGTGCTGTGGACCATGATCCTGGCTTAAGAAAATGGATCTGCAAGGGCACAATTAAAAATGAACTTCAGTCTCACATCTTTGTGTTCTTAATTTATAGAAAGCTTTGAGCATACACTAAATGTTAGAGGCCTGCAGCCTAAAGAGTCTGATTCCAGGGGACCTGGACTTTGGTGCGGCCTTACACAGTCCACATCAGACCTGAGGGCTCTGATGGAAACCCCTGTGTCGCCGTGACAGCGCCCTTCCTCAGGAAGCGCCGAGCCCCAGGCTCTCGGATGTCACATGGTCAGGGGCTGAAGTTTGTGAGCTCTGGCTCTATACCTGTTTATGGTGTAAAAGCTGAAGGAGGTATGTCTTAAACTCTTATTCAGAGTAAAGTCATATCTGACACGATATGAGACATTGTGGTTGACTAAGAATAGTAATTGTTAGACGTGTTATCCAGCACACTCCCAATGTGGTTCAGACACATGTGTTCTCCATATGTGTGTCTCGGGTGATTTACGTCACAGATCTCCTCCTCACTCTGCACAACAGCCCCGTCTCTCCCTCTTCTGTCTTTTTCTCTTTTTTATCTCCCTCTCTTTTTCACCCCCCTTCTCTCTCCTTCTTTCACCCTCTCCCTCTCTGTTTCTCTCTTTATTTCTCCCCTTCTCTTTCTGAGGTATTGTGCATAAAGCTTCCATGTTTGGAACAGGAAGACGTAGCTCTCATTGTTACAAACTGAGGGATTGGTATAAATAGGGTAATTATGATGCACAAGAGCAGCAGCAGTGTTTTGTTTGCAATGAGAAAGCACAATATTCAGTCTGTTTGTGTTGTGGATGTTTGTGTCTGAAATGTGTCATTACTGATGCAGAAGGTCAGACAGGTGATCTAACCTGTTAAGAACCAGCATATGTTTACAGACCTTATCTCTTTGTGTCATTCATGTGTGTTCTGTTCTTCTGCCTCAGCCATGGAGCCTGCGGTGGCGTTGATCCTGCTGCTACACTGAGGACCCACTCCTCCACCTGCCTCAGATGTGATCATGTACAGTGTGGAGGACCTCCTCATCTCTCATGGATACAAGCTGCCCAAACACAAGCCCTCCAGCTCGGGCCCTCCTGCCCGGCCCGCCCCCTCGGCCTCTCCCCCCTCCTACAGCAGGCACCAGCAGCTCCTGGAACGGCCCCGCACCGTCAACGGCTTTCGCCAGTCCACCCCCTAGCA
>JACM01016244.1:0-26274 GCA_000787095.1 Periophthalmodon schlosseri
GGGATCAGCAGGTCTCCTCTGGTGGTGACTCGTGTGGTCGTTGTTGAATTGTCTTTATATTTAATGTTCTCCTTTAACGGTGGTGGTGGGGAGAAAAAATTCAATTGTTCTGTGGGAGTGTAGGACCTTATAACTTAGACAAGCTCTTTTAAGGTTGACCATGTTGTTAAAGTCCAATAGTCTGTGCTTTTTCAGAACGTGACAGCGGTGGTGGGAAATGGGTTTTTTATCAAGTATTTTTAGGCCTCTTTTATAGAGGTTTTCAGTGGTTTTAAGTGTTGTGGGGCAAGAGACCAAGTAGTTAAACAATAGTCTATGTGAGAGATCATCATAGAGTAGAAATAAGTTTTAGCAGCATCATGTTTAAGTTATTCCAGATGTGACTACTGGATGAGAGTATTTCTCTGTAAATGATATTATAAACGTAATAAAACGTTGCCCTGTTCTTTATCTCTTTGCTCTAAACTAGCACTTTCCACCTGTGTGTTGGTCTCCTCTGAATGTTTCCCATTGTAATACAGGTAGACTTTGTCATTATTAACACGCCTTTAGGACAGAGTGGATGCGGTTTTTCATCTGCCTCCCAAACAAGCTCTCTTCTTTATTCAATCTGTATAATTTATGTCAAACCAACCTGGAGATTGGAGCGGGTCACCATCTCAGGGGTGTAATACGGCACCGTCAGAGAGCAAAACCACCGAGACATTTACACGTCTCCGAGCGGAATACTTATGAGTTCTAGAGGTGAATGTAAAACGGTTTCAAATATGAATGAGACTCAGCGCTAATAACCCTTTGGATTGTTTGTCCAGCTCACAGAGCACACGGCCCCGGGATATGTTTTATTAACATTTACACACAGCCAGAATACAGACAGACTGTATTATCCCAGCCAACATGGACTGAAATTAAAAGTGTTTCCTCCAAGGAGAAGAAAAAGCACTGAATATACTTCAAGGTTGTTTGGTTCTCTCAAGATTGTAATTAAAGTTACATAGTTCTGGGTAAAGGTTCTACAAGGCTATGGTATAATAAAGAAGTGCATTATTTCCAGTGTACAAAAATGATTGATTGATATATTCATACCAACGAAACGGGTGATGTGTGTTGGTCACATAGTCTGTATAAAGAAGTGGACTAAGTGAGCGTGACGTCACCCACAGCGTTCGGCTCCAAATGAAGCTCATGGAGGCCAGAGCAGTTATAGGGGCCAATCTGGAGCCGAGTTCCATATTTGGAATTCTGACCGTGAGTATCACAGCAACCAAAGAGCCAATGTGGAGCGAAGCTGTTGAAGATAACGCCCCTTCCCCCCCTTAACAACACTGTCAATCAAACCTGTAGGAGCGACCTCAGGGAAAGAAGGTGCCTGATTTGTCTGTTATTAATGTTCACATCTTGATTTACAGACACAATAGCATCAGGATCACGTAGAGCGGGTTAATACGGACATTTTAACATTTTAAGAGTCGATGGAGCCTCCAGTGCGCCATAATCACTTCCTATTTGGAACGCGGCGGCTAGCGGGTTAGCTATGTCCATTTATACGTACAGTCTGCGGTTGCTCAGGGACACGACGACAGTGTGGCCAGGACATAGATAAATGCTCATTCAACTGAGCAACAAAGGACATGCACTGAACGAGATTGGTCAGTGCAAGTCTATCCGCCACTGCCCCATATGAACCATATTCACATCACAAAATGTATTTAAATATTATGCAGCTGTTATCAACTATAAACTGCATTATAAAGTAAAAGTAAAACTGCTGTTTAACCCTCAACTAAAAAGCCAAGAACCGACATAGATGGATCTAGATAGAACATTGTCCTGGATCAGTGCGAGAGCGAATATGTAAGTAAAATGACTTCTAGTACTATAGTATTTCAACACTTCAACACAAAATGGCGGTAGATCGAAGCAACATGTCTGAAATCTCAAGTCATTTTCTCTGAGGAGACCAACATGTGCTTCTCAAGGTTGTTTAGTTTCCTGCGATTAAGCTACTGCAGACTTTTAATTGCGCCTTTAACAATATAATTCTGCCTTTTATTCTGGAATGGATTCAAATGGCATGTCTCAGTGTGGGGCTGATTAATACAAAGGAGCGAAGAGGCCATCTGGTTGTTTGTGGTGATCGCAGTCTCGTGCAGTCTTTTTGCTGTGAGTTTGTGTAATTGTATCAGTCTATGCCACAGAGACGAGGACGACGTTTCAAGCTCATTGTCATTGCTTCACTGTCTGCTGCTTTTAAGATGACGGGCATGAATTTCTAATTAGACTCCGGGGAAATGGCTTTTTGCAGTGACGACGATGATCTTTTGAATGAACTAGGCGGAATTGGAGGAGGGCGTGATTCTTCTGGTAGATGGTAAAATGGTAAATGGTCAGAAGATACTTTTAGATAGTGACAATTTAGGGTTTTGTATGAATTTATTGTATTGTAACTTCACAGCAAGAGTTTGTTCTGATGGTTCTACACAAACGCACTTCACCGAACAGCAATCCATCCATTCAGGTGTTGAAAGTTTACATCTGCAGCGATTCTGTTTTTTCCGCTATGTGTTTAGATCTTCAACATGTTCCTCACTTAACAAGTTAATTTAAAGCTTTATAACAATGAATCGTACCAGCAGAAGCCCCCTAACATGTTCGCTTCGTTGTTTTACATACGTTTAAATGTAGTTATGTGGTTGCCATTTGAACGTTTTTAGTCAAAATTGGATGTCACAGAACCAGACGCCATAGTCGGGTGGCAGTGACTCGGGTTAAAATGCTGCTCCGCCAACTCAAAAGTTCACGATTCAAACCTTGCGTGAACAAGTACATACTGTATTTGGGCCCCTGGGCAAGACACTTCACCCACTTTGCCTCCAGTCTCCATATACAGCATGTATGTGCATTGTATGTTCATCGTATGTTCATTGTATGGGCGAATGCAGGGCGACAGATGTTAACTACACCCCAGTGTGTTTGCAGCATGTATGTTCATCGTATGTTCATTGTATGTTCATTAAATGTTCGTTGAGCATCTTGTCTAGTCCATTCTCTTTCATTTTTAATACATGTATTTCTTATTATTGCAGTTATATGAATCTGGACAAACTGTATTTATAACACAGTGCCACCTAAATCATTTCATGTATTTTATGTATTTTATTGTTTATGGAAACTGTAACCCAGGAATGGAACCAACCAAAATGAAAGATGAACACTTTAACTTTATATAAAGTGAACAGCAGCTGAGTTAGAACTGAACATATTGTCATGATTTAGAATCCTCCAGAGGGAGCGTCCGCATTGACCTACTGGGGTATATGTAATGTCCAGAGTCCCGTTGCACACATGGTCAGTGTACCATGTCACAGTGTGTGTGAGAAGGAGCAGGTACTGATGCATTGTGGGAGCTCTCCTGAGGCTGTTTGCACAAATTCGATATTCTGTAAACGCGGCTTTTCCCTCTTTTCTTTTTTGAAAATTTGACGGCAAAGTCAAAATGTGTAATGTTCTTGTGGCTCATTGTTGTACCAAACATCAGGACTCGTCTCTAATGAAAGTTTGGGGAAGAGCAGCAGATGGCAGAATATTACCGGCGTATCTTTCATCAGTTGTGTGCCTTTTGGGATGTTGCAAGTAAAGTTGTTTGGATACATTCTTGGCAAGGCAATCTTTTGACTTTATCATTTGAATTTTGTAGTTTAGGAAGAAGAAAGATGTGTTTACTATGCAAAACACTGCATGTCAACAGCTACTATATCAGTATTATGAATGTGAGCGTAGGACTGGGTGCGGCAGTGTCACAGGATACACAGCATCACACTGGAGCCCCGACATTATAACCTGGACTGCTGCACAATTTGAATAATTAAGCCTTTTACCGTAGCCTAAATAAACAGTTACAGTGACAGTAAAGAGTAAAAATGACAGTAAATATGTTTATTGTAACATGTAATCTTATGTATCATTTATGTAGCATGTGCAGCCTTCGCAGTGATCCTTGGTTAAAATCCATGGCACTCTCCATAAGTTTCAAAGATGAGCTGTCAGCGCTCATCTTTTTACTCGGTTGACTTTAGTTTGCATAAAGACTCAGCGGGGATGCACAGAATTACAAACAAAAGTTTTGAGTTCATGTTCACCTCCTCCAGCTCAGCCTCGTCCTCGTCCCCACAGCTCCGCTCTCCTAAACTCTCTGAGCTCATTACGAGCGAGGCTCTGCTGCAGATGCATTCTAATAACCCCCTCATCTATTTATTTTGACATCATTGCTTAAACATAGTTCCAAGTGTGTCATTTAGTGGAGCACAGACCAAACTCCTCTCATAGAGAAATTAAAACCATTTGCAGTGATTAATTGTCTAATTAGCGGGTGTTATATCCCTCCAATCTGAGAAAAGTGCTAGTGTTTTACTCAGTGTGCAATATGAAACTACAGGCCAAAGTTGGAGAGATAAATCATTTTGATAAATAGGCTTTATTAGCCTTTAAAGGGACGTTTTGTGCACCATCTGCTTAAGCCGCAGTCATTAAAAAATAAGGAAGGACTTTTTATGTTACTTTAATTTCAAGTGTTTGGTTTATCATTTTCAAGCACATTTCAGTATTTTTCATGTAATAAATAAAACTTTGTCTTCTATTACACTGTTAAAAATAAAACTTGAAACCGTAAGGTTAAACAGCTGCGACGCTTTGAGTTCCAAGTGCCAAATAGTAAATAAACAGAGAAGAAGACAATTCACATGTTTTGTAAAAAAAGGAAGAATTCATTGACCCAAGAAACTGAAACCTCTTGATAACGCTGAGTGAACTCAAAAAGGCTTCGCAGCTGGTTACTTCACTATTTTAAGTTGAGTGAACTGTTAAATTCAAATCTTTAAGCCCCAATGAAGTACTCGAGTACATTCCAAGTAACTGGTAGATTACATACAACAAACACCGTGAGCTTTGTTCATCTCCCCAAACCTTCAACTCTACATGTCGAATCGTCACAAGCCCAAGAAATGTGAAAATGCAAAAACCCGGGAGCCTTAAACCAAGTATTTTTATTCTCTGTAATGACCCTGAAAGACTTATTATGTTTGTTTTTACCTGTTTTATTGCAAAAAAAAAAAGCACAAGATGATTCATGATTTCTTCATATGTGCTGTGAGGATGAAGGGGTTGATTTTTTCCTTTATTTTTCCTTTATTTTTCCTTTACTTGAACATTGGAAACAACATAATCCACTCTTTGCTTTGAGTGTTTTTTTGTTTTTTTGTGTTTCTGTTATTTTTACAATAACAATCTTGCTAAGAGAGACTCAGTTCATTCACCCACAGGCCCCTTGGTTCATTTTGTTGTATAGAAAATGCATTTTGTAAATTATAATTATTATTGTAATTGATTTCATTTTAATTCTGGGTTCACAGGTTAGAGTGGGACTTTTAGAAACATAAAAAGCTGTAATTACACCATTCACCGTGGTTCATTTTTATTCCTCTGTTGTTTGTTTCTCTCTGTCATGCGCTCACACCATCTCACTCTAAACATGTTTTTTGCATTTGCCATTGACTAATCACGAAGGAGAGGAATTCAATTATCTGTCTAGGGAGCGATTTTCTCCGCCAAAACACAAAGTGGCTAGCAGAGCGGGCTAGCGGCTAACCCCTCGTCATTCCACTGGAGCAGAGCGTTCGTGACGATGGTGAATTACAGACAGCTATTCCCACAGCCGGCTCCCTCGGTGTGATGAATGGCTCCAATCTCTCTCTACTCCGCGTATTAGCATTACATTCACGAGATCCAGTAAACGGCTCCGAGATCCGAGCTCGTCTCTGAAGACAGGAGAACGCGCGGGACGGTTTGGTGAAGGCTCCGACGGAACACGCGCCCCACCGGAATATATATTACGCACGCGTCCTCTCCCAGTTCTTTGGCGATGCCTCTCGTGGAACGTCAAAAGTGTGTGGTTAAAAGGTTTTCTTTGTTCAGTTAAAACGAGGTGCACAGTTGAAACACGCGGGAGTGTTTTAACAAAGGGTTCAAAATAAACCGTTAATGTGGGAACGAAGTCTTAACATTAAAGAAGACGTATTATGGTAACGTACGTAGATCGTCGTACAATATCAATACAATAAAAAAATGTAAAAATAGGTAGTAAATTAGACCTGATGGACCTGATAGGCAGATATTTGCACTTCTTAGTGAAACGGCTATCGGCCCTAAATCTTCAGCTCAGGCCGGTATTTTGTTTTGGCTGTTTGCTGCTGCCTAAAGAAAACACACAGAGCTTTATTTGAACACTTAGATGCAAAAAGATAACTGCTCAGAACGTGGCTGCACTGCTCTGCTGAAGGTTTGCGGTAAAAGGGAGATTGTAGGTGAGTTTGTCGTAAATTAAAAGTACATAATTTGGCGAAAATCATTAAAATCGACCCTACGTATCAGCCCAAAAATGTCGACAGAGCTTATCAGCCATCGGTTTCTCCATATTCTATCATTAAAATGACCCTACGTATCAGCCCAAAAATGTCGACAGAGCTTATCAGCCATCGGTTTCTCCATATTCTAAACAATCGTCCATGAAAAAACCCATATCGGTCGATCTCTACAGTCAAAGATAAAGTCTTTAATACCAGAGCATGAGTATATACTGAACTGTACTGTTCTGCAGTGTGTTGCGCAGATCAACAGTTCAATACTGAAGGAAATTTTTCAATTCAGTGCACAAATATTTTTATGTAACTAAGCTGTGGGAACCAGAACGAATGCACTCAGCTGGAAGTGATATTTGAGTGTGGGTGTCTTGCAATGAGGATTTTAATAAGTTTGGTAGCATGGCGTCTTCCTCACCTGAAGTATCTGCTTTTTCCTGAGGGGTGGTACATTTTGAGTTTTCCTTGATTTAATTATACACTTGGTGCATTTTATGTGGCCAAAAGTCAAATGTTTAGAAGAGTTGAACTATCGGAGATGGACATAAAGCCATTAATATTAAATTAGTGTGTGTTTCAACTCGCCCAGATGAGATTTTTCTGCCTGGAAGCAATGTTTTTTTTTGTTTTTTTTTCTATTGCTGTGTTTATTTTTTATCCCATTGAGGCTGGTGCCGTGCCATGTGATCCAAACACTTGTGGTTCACAGCTTATCTACTCTCCGTACCAGTGATAACTCATGCACTGGAGACATGAATGCTACCAGTCCTTATAAAACTGAAGGACAGCACAAGAATTTCTTTCATAATTTCAAAGACAGGTGGCAAAAGCTTTAGAAAAATGAAGAACATAATTAAATGGATGGTGCTTTTAGAGCTCGTTTTATATCTGAGACTTTGAAATGGAAGAAATAAAACACATTTCAGAGGAAACTGCTGTTTTCCCGTGTTGCCCATGTCGGACGTATTCTGTGATTCCCCGTTAAACAATGGCCACATCCCTCCACCAGCACAGAACAATTGAATTATTCTGAGTTAATAACATCATTGCGTTTATAATAATATACTCAGAAGATGGCGCTGTTTGTGGTAGGAGAGCTGTGAATTTATCCGCGTTATTGTGAAGTCACTGGATTCTGTGAGACATATTAAAGGTGCACTATGTAACTTTTCTGCTATCTGCTTATCTCCAAGGAAATGTTATTGCTTTGCTCGGAATGTTCTGGAGACATGCAGATAATGCCACCAGGCCAATGACGGGGGGGAATCTTTAAGGGATGAAAACATCTGTGCATCGTTTAGTAGAGCCCAGGTTAAACAGATGTAAGACTGAAATTACTGTGGAACATTCTACGCAAAGCAAAAACATCTCCAAGAGCGAGTGGTGGAACACACACCCAAAAAAAGTACAAAACAAGTGAATATTTAGGGATGCACCAATGTGATACTGGTATAAAAAAAAAATGATCTGGATTGGGCTTTGGTTCCATGATGTCGACTTGTGATTGGACCTTAAATTGGATGTAATAAGACGATTTACAGGCTGATCTTGGCCTAGAACGTCTCATAATGTTTGAGCTTTTGTTCCTAAGAAGCGCAGTGCAGTTAGCTCCTCCCTTCAGACAGATATAAGGCAGTGTCCAGCTGTAATCTGACCGGAACTGAAGTAGCGGCTTGGACGAGCAGTCCAGCTGTAATCTGACAAGAACTGAAGAAGCAGCTTGGACGAGCAGCCAAACGTCCAGTCCACTTTTTGTCCAGTTGGCAGATTTTAAATTTCTTTTACTAAGCAGTTCTGTAGTGATTTGAAGGATAAATAACAGTTAGATAACTCTATTGGATCTGTTGTGTAATAAGTGAACTGCATCAGTATCGGCTGATGCTTAAAGTATCAAAGTATCGGTATCGGACCCGAAAAAGCTGGACCGGTTCATCCCTAGTGTCAGTGAACTGATTGACGTGCACTAATCTTCCCGGTTACACCTTTTCCTAGTGACGTTAACTGCCTGTCAGAACTTATTATTTACACATTTATTTCCACTTTTTCATCACTTTTTGTACTTGCGGAAAAGATATGGCTCAATAAAACTGCTTATTGTCTAAAGCAAATCGTCACCACCAGAGGCAGATAAGATTGTACAAAAGTGGTATTGGGAAAAAAAAGTAAACGACTCCCACAGCGGCTGCAGCAAGAGACACGCTGACATAATAACTACTGGGGACCAAGAAGACTCATGTAGATTTAGTTGGATAAGTTGGACAAGTTGAAGTGAGGAAAAGAGGAAAATTGTTGCTGACTTCCTGCAGGGCTGTACATTTATTTACTGAGCTGGTATGTGGCATATAATTGATTTAGTCTCAGTGGAACAGTAATTGAAATAAAGTTCTGACGGTTCTGCGGTATAAATCTGATCTTTCCCCGCTCCGTGTCGGACTCGTGCACGCGCTGGTCTTTCATCGCCGGTGCTGACTCTCCGACACCTCCGCCCGGCACATATGACGGAGCAAATGAAGCGGCTATTACTGACGCGCACATTAATGTACAGGGAGGGAGCCGGTGTTTGTGCCAGATTTAGTGTGAACGTATCTGCTTTCACGCCGCTCCAAAGCTTAGTGTGAAAAAATGTGCTAATTCCTAAATATTTGGCACTTTCTATAATTTATGTATTTGAGTATTTAAGCCTTTGTTGGCCTCAGTTGAACATCTGAGACCTAAAAAGCATCTGAACTTTGTTAAAGAAACTAACTCTATGTTTACAATGTGTCTGCATTAGCATTAGACGCAGTCAGTGGTGGAAAGTAACAAAGTACAAAAGTAAAAGTACTATACTTAAGTACAGTTTTTAGATATATGTACTTTACTTGAGCAAATTTTGCGCTGGATACTTTGAGTTTGCTTCACTACATTTAAGAGAAAGTATGTGTACTTCACCTTCAATATTAAACTGGACTGAAAAGTAAAATTACTTTTGGGAACATTCTGACTAAAGGTTTTGAGTTAAACTTCCGTCTTTGAGCAAAAACATATGTTTAATACAGGTACCTCAGTACAATGTGATATCTTTACTTGAGTATTTTTTGTCCCTGTATCTGTACTTTTACTTAAGTAGCTAAACTGAGTAATTGAGTAACACTGCGTCTGGGCCAAAAAGATGCTCCTCATTTGTTTTGTGCTAAAATCTGGATATTTATGGAAGTTTGATAATTACCACAAGATCGTTATTACGTCAAGAGCAGTTCTGTTTTTTAATAATTGTTTTTGGTCGCTCTGCTCCTCATTATATAAACACTTCATTTGTTTTCTATGGAAGAGGAATCTCACTTAATTAATGAAATAAGCTGAATAAATGAATGCAGAAATTGGAGTTGCTTTGGTTTTAGACAAAATGTGGCTTGGTGCGAAAGCTTTGCAAAGTCTTACTCTGAAAACTATCACATAATCGGTTTTGCTGAATAAAATAGCAGTGTTCGTATTAGTAAATGTCATTGTTGTAGCAGAAAATGCCAAAAGTACATCCTTACATGTAAAGCCAATTACCACCGAGAATAGAACTGAAACTGGACTAAACTTAAATTTCTTAAAGTTATTAAAAGATCTTTGCCAGGGATAATTGCAAAACGAAGCTAAATAAAGACTAAACCAGTGAGAAATTTGAAACTCAAAACAAAGAATTCTCACCCACAGAGGGAGAAGCTTATTTCATTTATTTATTAGGACAATTACACAGTAGAATTACGGCATAAAGCAGAGATACTCGTACCAGACTGAGCTGAACAACTCACTTCCATCTGTCGTCCTTGTAGTTCAGCGCAGGCAACACATCTGACTCCTCCATGATCCCGCTGCAACTTTTCAAAGAAGCTCTGCGTTCGCATTCACACAGCATTAAATAGATTATTCATTTAACACAGCTGAGTCGTTAAAAATGTGCATTTGATTTATACGTACAGTCAGAAGGTTACACAGTACTAAACATCTCTAACCCAGATGAAACTGGATGAAGGACTTAACGAACAATATTTAAAAGCGATTTCAAATAGACTCAACACTACAGAGACCTTGGGCACCACTGGCACGTGCACCACAGTTTGTGAAGCACTACGACGGGTTTGACTGTTTTAATTTAATACAAGCTCGCTCAAATGCACAGGTATGTGTAGGTCTAAGGACGAGCCGCCCCAGAACTGAGAAGGGAAAAAGGGCTTTTGGCTGTTTTCACTTTCACTTTGGCTGCTTCACAAAAACGGAACACACCTCAAGGACAAGCAAAACCGGGTACGTAGGTGTCGCAAGGGCACTTTAATAATCTGGTAACGAACTTGTGCACACGCAATGTTTTATATGGACTTGTTTACTCGTCTGTTTTGTTTGCTTTTTTGTTCATATTATGTCTGTATTTTGAACACGACGCCCATGAAAAAAAGAGTCTAAGTGCTCTCGTTGGGTGTCCCTGTATAAATAATTGTCACGTTTGGTTCTCTCTCTCTGCTGCGACGTCCCCGTTTCCAGTGGGCCTATCTTGTGTCTCATCTTTGCTTTGTAGCTATCTGTCTCGCTCCTAAGTGCTGCCTGATCCTGATTAAAATGCGCCGGCTGACCTCTGCTCCTGATCTATTTCCTCTCTCCTCTTCCTCACAGTGTCCTGAGGGGCTGAGGCCGATGAAGGATGGGTCCGGTTGCTATGACTACTCTCGGGGCATCGACTGCACCGACGGCTTCAACGGCGGCTGCGAACAGCTGTGTCTCCAGCAGCTCGTGCCCCTGGAGGTTGACCCCAGTTCCAGCAACGTGCTCATGTTTTGCGGGTGAGAATAAGTCCCTGGCACGGGTGTGAAAAGGTGCTTCCGCTTTCACACAAAATGGAAATGAAAAGTGATGTTTCAATCTGGAGATAACCGGAGAACAGGACACAACTGTAACAATCCATTTGTATGCAAATCTTAAGCCTCCGTGATTAAGGGGAGGACACGTGAACGCTGCACCTTCGGAAACCAGACGAAAACACTCTGAGGCTTATTGAGGCCTGTGTTTCGGCGCTCGCTTTTTCAGAGGGAATTGTTGTGTGTTTGAGATATTATGCAAATACACTATCTATACATTTGTATTTTAAACGCCAGAGATGCAGAGGTGAAAGAAGAAAAACACATCTTATATCAAATACATTTAACACAAAAGTAATGTAAAAGTAACACAGTATTAGTTGTGTAAATGTCTCTTTAGTATTGAATGACAAATGTACGGAATTGCATCTGTTACGATTTACTAAAGATGCCGCCATTTTATACTTACTGCCTACTTCCCGCCTTTATAGAGTTCAATAGTTCTACTTCACACTCAACACAGTTACTATCAACACGATTACTACGTTTTATTTACTTCTTATGATAGTCGATTGTCGAAAGGACAAGATGGCGGATACAAGTGGTCGAAATGGGTTTCCTCCACGGGGCGGCTGGGCGCTCCCTCAGAGACAGGGTGAGGAGCTCAGTCACACGGGAGGAGCTCGGAGTAGAGCCGCTGCTCCTCCACGTGGAGAGGAGCGGCTGAGGTGGTTCGGGCATCTGTTCCCGATTCCTCCTGGACACCTCCTTATAGGGCATGTTCCACCGGGAGGAGGCCCCGGGGAAGGGACTAGGGGCTGGCCTGGGAACGCCTCGGGGTCCCACCGGAGGAGCTGGAGGAAGTGTCTGGGGTGAGGGGAGTCTGGGAGTCCCTGCGTAGACTGCTGCCCTCGTGACCCGGCCCTGGATAAGAGGAAGAAAATGGATAGATGGATATCCACTTACAAACTTTAAAATATTTTTTTAAGTATTTTCATTCAAAGATGTGCAGTATATTTGCATTTAGTTTAGTTGTATTTATAACAAATCCACGGTAAAGCCAAACTCTTTCAATAATGAATGTGAGATAATCTTTCTGCTTATTTTGTGTGTCAAATGTGCAAGTCAAAACTGTCAGAGGAAAGTGAGCGTGAGAAATACGTGGAAGGCTAAACTGCGTCTTTTATCTCTGTCACTAAAGACGCTCTTTGAGATTTGAATGAAACGCTGTCAGTTCTCAACACGGTAAATGTTCCTATGTCAGATGGAAAATTATAACATGAAAAGATTTTGGAAATCCAGGAAATTGCAAAGCGACAGTAAACTGGTGGTCAGGTGTTTGACATATTGATTATCTTGAGAGTTCACATGGTTAAAGAGACTTACTGTGGTTCTACAGGATTTTATACCATTGGTCGTAACAACAGGCAAGTTTAAGTAATTCAAAGAGCTTTACAGAATAAGAAAGACATCAAAATCACAATACAACAAATCAAAACATAAATAATCATTATAAAATGAACATTAAAAGAGAAGAGGCAGAATAAAACCCTTTCAGTCACAGCAGCTGAACAGAACCGTTTGGAGCCTGGATTTAAACATTGTCAAAGTCGAGGCCTGTCTCACATCTTCAGGAAGAATGTTCCAGGTTTTAGCTGCAGAAAAATGAAACGCTGATTCCCCATGTTTAGTCCTGACTCTGGGCACCAGCAGGAGGACGGTCCCTGAAGTCCTCAGAGTGTGAGATGGTTCATGTGGCTCTAACATGTGGGAGATGTTCTTTGGTGCTGGTCCATGGAGAGACTTGTAACAAGCAGAGCTGCTTTAAAGTCTCTGAGCCACAGGAGCCAGAGACCTGAGCCACAGGACGCACACATAACCTACTAGAGACAAACACAGGCCTATTTAAATTATCTTTCATTTTAGTTATCATGAAGACATCATAAAGAAAGCATATCAAAATTTGAATAAGGTAACGTACTTTGTGGCGTGTTCTTTGTTTGGTTTTGAATCAGCTTGAGGTATGATCAGCGAATAGTCTGTCATCACATCAACAAGTTCTGAACAGTGTTTTATATTCTTTGTCTGAATTCTGCGCACTCACGGTCAAAATATGGCTCGGTATCGTCTCCTTGGCAGTATGTCCAGTCCTCTAGATCTGATCCCTTTAACCTTACGCATTAAGAGCTTTGCGGGCCGCACCGGCGTGTACATTAGATTGAGTGTCTGTGTCTGTCTCTCAGGTGCGTTCAGGAATACAAATTGTCAGCGGACGGGCGCTCGTGTGTGCTGCAGTCAGACAACTGTGAAGGAGCCAAGTGCCCGCGGCAGGATGTCCACTTCAATGACACCCTGTTCGGAGAGATGCTGCGCGGCTACAACAACAAAACGCAACAAGTCAACCTGGGACAGATCTTCCAGATGACCTTTCGGTAACTAACACGCACCCCCGCTCCTTTCCATGGGAACAAAGTTTGAACGAAGGGTGACGGGATTTTTGACAACTTTGCTTGTGGCCAAACCTGTGACACTGGGTGGAAAGTAGAGATGGGGACGCAGAGCTACTTTCACTCACAGCAGAACATGAAAAAACGCTTTTGAAACCTAAAAATATACAGTAATTTCACACTTGATGTTCGCACATATCACGTGTTAAAGCAGGGCAACAAAGGGGTTGAAATAGTCACGGTGTAAAAATGTTGAGAAGACTAATTTCAGTAACATTCCTTAGTATAAAAGAAGAATTAAAGAAAAGTGGAGGCATGATTCAATACAGACATTTCCCCTCTCCTACTTATTTAATTATTATATTGTATTAAACATATTGCTATGGGACCAACTCAAATCTCAACATCTGGTCGTCTCTTTCACTCCCTCCCCCCAGACTCCATATCTACGTTCTGATCACAGACTGTATAAAGAAGTGGACTAACTGAGTGTGACGTCAAATGAAGCTCATCGAGGCTAGAGCGGTTACACGGGCGAATTTGGAGTCGAGTTCCATGTTTGGAATTCCGACCGCGAGTATCATAGCAACCAAAGAGCCAATCTGGAGCGAGGCTGTTGAAGGTAACGCCTCTTCCCGCCCGCACCGCTGGCTTAGCAGGGGGCGGGCGCTTAGCGACGCTGTCAGTCAAACCTGTTGCTAACGCTAGCGGGAGCGACCTCGATCCTTATCCTGTAACTTGATTTACAGACACAATAGTGAAATAAAAACCCCAGGATCATGTAGAGCAGCTTAATACGAACATTTAAGATCAAAATGACAAGTCTGACAGCAGCAGTTACAGAGAGAGGGACACAGTTTTCTAATGTAAAGTGAGTCGATGGAGCGGTGGATGGAGTCGGAAGTGCAGCTCATGATCACTTCCTATTTGGAACGCGGCGGCTAACAGGTTAGCTACGTCCATTTGTATAAACAGTCTATGGTTCTGATGTAGCCCTGTCCATCCAGTAACATTTGCTGTTACTGAATTGTTACCTAGCTATTACCAACACTATAATTAGCTTGGTATTAAAGTACATTTTATTGTCCTTGTAGGGAACTTTGTTTATGTATTTATTTATTTATTTATTTATTTGGTTGGGACAATGCATGTTAATGAACAGACATGATACAACATGAATGTAAACACACTGGATTATAACCAAAGGCTAATTTCCATCCGTTGTCCCAAGGGCTGGGGTCACAGAAGGGTCAAGATAAAAACTGCACATTCCACTCATTGCACATTCCACCCACTCATTGCACATTACACACATTGCACAGTTCCCATTATTGCACCATACAAAATATTGCACAGTCCTCATTATTTCAGTCAGTTTGGCCCATTCAAGACTATTACATTTTATGCCCACCCCTTCATATTTTACCCAAACAAATGCAAATACGTTTAATTTGTCCTTTGCATTTGACCCGTCCTTCAATGTCACAGTGCAGCGCCCGGGGACCCATCTCTAGATCTTGAGCGAGACTCGGTTAGGACTGGTCTAGGTGGAAGATTTGACCTATGGTGCATGTGGGGGTTGATGGGGCCCACGGGAGCCCCCCAGAGGAAACCCACCCAGGCACTTGGAGACTGTACTGTGACATAGATATAAGAAGTGTAAAACATAATCTCTTCTCTGTGCATATTCTGATATTGCACCTGTACTGGATCTTTATGTGATTTCTGAGCAGATCTGAGTCGCTGTTGTTGTAATTCAATCAGCCAGTGTAATGGTAAATAGTTTAGATTCCATTTGTTTATACTCAGACTCTCTTTTTCATGAGTGCCCTGTTAAAATACAACAGTGCAAATAAAAACAAATTCAACTAATAACTACATAGGTCCATTTAAAACATTAAAAACAGGAGCAGGTGTGAGTATAAATATTTACCACCAGATTATTAATGTGCATTTGTGGCACCACTGAATCCAGTTTTGTATGTCCCTGAAATGTGTTCCATTTTTGGGAAGCAAAATAACCTATTTTAGTTCTAGTCCAGCCAATTTTTAGACATAGACAATCATGAGATCTTGTATTAAAAGTTCCCATATCAAAATTCAACAACCAAATGAGATATTCAGCCAGTTTATCGTCGTAGTCCCTTATAAATACATTTTATACAGTGTTGTTCTCTTCTGACAGATGCGATGGTCAACCTACTTTTGTGTTTGAGTGAACAGTGATGGGTTTTAAATTCTTCACCTGTTATCAAACGAAGGGCTGAGTGAAAGAGTGAATCTAAACGTTTCAAAGTAGAGGCTGAAGTCTGCGTGTGGATTATTTCTCCATAAGGGCTGAGTAAAGAGTGAATCTAAACGTTTCAAAGTAGAGGCTGAAGTCTGCGTGTGGATTATTTCTCCATAATCTAGGACAGAAAGAAAGGCTGCTTGAATAATTTCTTTTCTGTGATTCAGTGAGGTACAAGATTTGTTTCTATAATAAAATGATAACTTAGATTTTAAACTGTTTAAACATAATTCTGAAATAAATTAAAAATATGTAATAGAGGTTGAGTTAAATATGGGGCAGCTAGTAGTTGAAGTTTTGGATTAAGGTCATCAGCTCCCGTGGACTTCTTTGGGTCTATGGAGCGGAGAGCATTTAAGACCTTCTGTGACTCAGATTCAACATACTCAAGATCAGAAGGACCACAGTTATGATCCAAAACATCACATGCAGAGATAAAACCCCCATTAAAACACCACATACTTCCTTTTTAGAATTTACAACAGCTGAATCTAATAAAATATGGGTTGGTAATGTGTGATACCGGGTTCTGAGATGGATCTGACTGTCCTCCAGAACTCTGCCTTATTTCCGTGACTCTCTGTCAGTGCAGGCATGAAGCAAGAAGTTTTTGCCTTTAACTGTTGATAAAGATCTATTTCCATTTACGAAAAAATGCCCAATCCAAATGTGACCTAGTTGTGTGCAGTTTTTCAGGCAGCATTTCTTTCTCGCTTTAAACTTGGCATTTCTGTGTTGAACCGAGGATTATCCGTTTTTTTATTCTAATTTTCTTTTAGGTGCAAGTCGGTCTGCAATTTCATTAAATGTATTAGTAAAAAAGTTGAAGGCCACATCAGGGTCGGTGAATGCTGATGTTAGTCTGATATCGGTGTGACACAGGTCGGAAATGAAGGCAGCTCATGATCTTTTTAACTTTTGCATTTCGAATATTCGCAATTTGACAGTGGGCGCTAAAATCCAGTGGGAAAACACAATTTACCCTATAATTATTGTATTTTTTAAGATTACATCAATGAGCGAGCCTTTTAAATTTCTAGGGTCAGGTCTAGTCGGAATAGAAATGAGTTGTGTGCAAGCCCCGGGGTCTAAACATGGCCGCCCATTGAAGTCAAAGGGCCGTGCTCAATGGCGCATGTCGCGAGTTTAGCCTTTAGCGGCTATTTACGTCCAGTCCTGCAGGTGGACGAAGGAGACAAGGGAATAATAAATACATTACAAATTATAAATGCTAACGTTTGTGCTTCCAGGAGCTTCTGAGCCATGTTCCAAACCTGCGGCTCGTTCGCTACAGTTGGGCTCGTTCACGTCGCTCACGTGTTCGTTCATGACGTGCCATGTGACCGCTCTAACCAATCAGAGCTAGAGCTTAGCTGGAGCGGACATAGAGCGTTGCCGAAGCTAACGATTAAAGCGCTTTTTAAGACAACAGACGGATTTTGAGCTGAGAAAAAGTTTGTGATCTGAAAATAGGTTAAAAATCGTCACAGAATTCAACATTTGTGAAAGTTGTAGGTGCCCTGTCAGTCCCTGTCAGCCATACACGAGCAATTCATGATGACACTGTGCTCTATGAGAAAAATCCTTTTTGGACAGGAGGGATTTTTTCGTTGTAGTACCAATGAGTGGCCACTAATCCAACTTGAGATAGCTCTAAGCAGCAGGACCCTCTCCAGTTATTTTAACAGATCCATGGTTGTGTGAGATTCAGGCCCTTGCACAGGTCTTTCAAAGTTTTGGACTCTTTCTCCGGCCAGTTAATATTTATATCGCCCATTATGATTATCTCGTAATGTTCCAGGTTAGAAAGCATCGTGAACAGATCATTAAGAGCATTTTTAGGTGCTGAAGGTGACGAAAAATACCAGCAAGAGCCAGTTTTTATCAGGATCGTTTACATAGCTAACAGCTAACAGCTAACAGCTAACAGAGATAGATACAGATATTCAAAACATTTCGGCTTTGAGCAGGAGAATAGAAGGTCCACAGATACGTGATCTTTGACATAAATGGCCACCTTCTTTAGTTTTTCAAAACATTTTTAATATTGATTTCCTTATTATTTATTTTGTTCGATAGCCAGGTTTCAGAAAATAATTTAGATATGATGCTACGTACATTTATATGTGTAATTCCCAGGCCCTTCCTCGTCTTGACGTTTTGCTTGTATCAAATAGGCCTGACTCTTTAGAGACACTGGGCTTATCTGAGTTGACACCTGGGGATTATGTTTGTTTGTAATATTGATATCAACCAAGTTACGCGACCTCAGATAATTTCTCTCTCAGTTTTAATGCGCAGTCTAAGCCGGTGGGCGCTGGTTTTGGGATGGATGGATTTGGACCAGATATTATATATATATTTCCCGACTTTAGCGCTGTGTCTCTGAGCGATTTGAAGTCACTTTCCAACACCTCGGATTGTTGGAGTTTAATGTCACTGGAGCCGATGGGCAGTATCAGAGCGGCCGCGCGATTGGACAGTGTGTGAGTGTGGTGTTCATGTGCGATTCCTAAGCTCCTGGATAAGCGTGGGATGATACTGAAATTTTGTGTCGCGATTATCATGGCCAAAATCATTGCGATTAACAATTATAATAAATAAAATAATAAAAATAGTTATTCAAGTTACTATGGATATGAATAACTATAATTTTTGTGTTACGAATAAGTCCCGTGTTTAAACAACTTCTATATAATTGTACTTTTATCAGTGAAAACAACTGCGATCTAGTGGAGAACATTCTGGATGAGCAGGGCCGTGGACAGAAATTTGGTGGCCCGGGGCAAGAAGCCTCACATGGGCCCCCTTTGAATACAAATTAATAGGAAGAAGGACCAAAAGAGAAGCAGAGATTAGAACCATTTCACCACACGCACACAAGGTTTAGGTTTTTATGTTTATTTATTTGATTTTTAGGTGTTTTATTGTTTTTATCTCCAAAAATCCTGAGGTATTCACAATATAATGGCATTTATTCAGTTTGAAATGAGACTTGGGTTGGGGGCGGGGGGGATAAATTAATGACAATTATCTTTGTTGGCGATTATCACGATTATATAAAATGTCCCACGAATGATCATTGTTGACCCTTTTTTACCACGATAATATTGTTTACGGTCCCATCCCTACTCCAGGGTGGCACTCGGCTTCAGCCCGTGGGATGGCTACATGGCGTATCACAGACGAACCAATGAGGAGCCGGGGACAGGTCTCATTTGGTGAAGGACGCCGTTCCTTTACCAACCGAGGCCGAACTGGTTGATGATTAGTCACATGTTGCGGCGGGGACTTTTTGCCGTCTTTTCCGCGTTTTGTAGTATCTTTATGGACATGGGAACGGGGAACGGGAACTCCTCGTGACTTGATAGACATGGAAACTCATTCAGGTGAAGAGTGAGGGGCCAGTTGTGTGAGGAAGTAGAGGAAGTTGGACCCCACGTATCATTCCAGCAGCAGTGAAATTTACACTGGGAACAGCTACAGTCGCATCTAATTCATTAAGTTCTCTAGTTCTGCCACGCTCGCTTCCGAGAGTCGACAGCTGTCAGCGTGTCAAGCTGACGAGCGGCGCCATACTTCGCGCTAGGCCCAGAGAAAAGCGTTCCACCACCGCGTCCAAATAAGGCTAGAGCGACGGTCAAAGTGGGGCGTCGCTAACAACAAGTAGCAGCAGCAGCAGAGCCGACGGAGCCGACGGAGCCAGTTCTAATACGTAACACAAAAAAAGAATGTTCTTATTCTTCCTTATGGTCGATCACAAGTTAATCCCAACGTTGAGCTGAGTGATCCCTGCGCACATCTGCTATTTGCTTCGATTAACAAAACCATACCATCATTTGCATTATACAGTTCATTCCGTAGTCTGCTTCCTTGTGCTGACTTTTGTTTTTACTGTACAGACTTTTCAACAGAGCTCTCTGGAGTAAGTGTTTACACCTCCCTGCCAACGCCGCCTGTCAACACTACTTTTGGTTGCCTTTTATCTCCGCGTTGTCGTGGGACACATTGAAATGCATTGGTTCTCGGGCGTCGAGTTGCAGTGAGGGTTTGCGCCGACTGTGCCGTGTATGTGTTCTTTACATGTGGGCACACGGGAGTGAGCGCGGGGCAGAGGGAGCCCAGGGAGCACGGCGGTTGAGCGGGGATTGAGACTTATCCCGTGGCTGTCCCTGTTAAACGTGTCAGACCTGGCGTTTCCTGATAAGTGTGACTGTACAGAAATGCATCAGTAATCGCACACTGTTAGAAGAGCGTATCTATGCACAAATACAGGATGTGCGCGCTAAAAGTAACGCGCTATAAATGATAACAGGCCGGCGCCATGCTAGCCCCTCTGCTGATATCGTGAACTAGTGTCACATGGCCCAATCAGAATAGAGGACTCTCTTCAGGGTGCGAATATTAATGAAACTAATTATGTTGTGTTAAAAATCTAATTGAATTGTCTAAAAAAAAAATACGTTTAAAATCATTGTGGCATCAAAATCAGTATCAAGCTTTAGTATCGAATCAAGTTTGGAAAAAAAAAAAAAGGAACCGTTTAATTTTGTTCTATTTATGAGCCTTTTTCAAAAGTTTATTTTTTTATACATATTTGACCTTACTTTGTCTAACTGTTTATCTGCATTCTGTGCGATTCAAATAGATTTTTTTGTACATTCAACACAGCTGCAGCTTCACATATTGATAAGATAAAGAAAAAAAAACGCTCATAACAGCCCCCGAGACCATGAATCTCACAGACAGACACACTTTGAATAAAATTTTCACTACACAGAGTTATAGCTTTGCATTCTATACCAATAAGGAGTTCAGTTTATAAGGGTCTTTATAAGGGATTTCTGTGGTGCGATCTGAGATTGTACAGTACATTTGTCATAAGAATAATTCGTAGTTTTCATCACACGGAGCTCAGAACTGTATAAACCTATTGAATGATTCTTTTACAGTAATAGTGTGTTTGTACCACGTAACTTTCCTGGTTATTGTTATTGCTTTGCCTGGAATTAGGACAGTATCAAGTTACAAGTCAGAATTATAAGTAATAATGTAAGTTTTGTTTGTTTGTTTGTTTGTTTTAATTGAATAAATGCAAAATAGATACGTTTCATGCCAAACCATGGAATATTCTTGGCAACGCAATGACATATATGGAGATTACAGTTACATAATGCACCTTTAGAGCCGTTCTCTTGTTTGGCTACAGTGGCGAGCGTGTAAAAAGCGGTTCTGTCAAATCCCAGCACACCCTCAGCGTAAGACGGTGGAGCCCGCAGCCCGTAGACGCCGCGCAGTTCCATCTCGTCTCGTCTAAACCTTCAGTTCCTCCGCATACGTTTAAATGCACTTGGCGCTTACTTTAGGTTATTAAATGTATTCTGGCAGACCGAGTTGATCCGTGCACTTGGGGGACGCACAGAACAGTGGTGCTGCAGACTCCAGCCTTTCACCCCGGTTACATCAAAGTGAGGCCCGCAGAGAGATTTCCACATAGGCCAGGGCTCTGCAGGCTTTACTGGCAGCAGGTTTAAACTAGTCAAACAAGCCGCTCGCCCCAAGACATAACAGACAACACAAGATGATCCTCACAGAAGCCTGTCTGGCACAACTCATTATCAAGAGACAGTTACCTTTTTGTAGTCTTACTGGCAGTTCTATTCTCCCGTCTTATTTAACAAAATCATCATATTTTTTATAGTTGTTACATTTGTATTACTTTGTCTTTGTGAGATGTCAATTTTTATAATGTTTCATGAAAATAAATCGACCTAATGACAGGGCTGCAACCTCTTTATCTGGACTAACACCTGCCAAAAAGCCTTTTAGAAAAGAGACAGCGTCATTATGAAATCAAAATACATCTCATTTTCATCAATAATTCCCTCTATTAGTAAATATCGTCTTTTTAGAAGCCTGCAGTCTCTATATGTGACTGAAGGCTATAACCTATAACCTTTCTAGGCTACATAACATATTTAAAAACTCTTAATATACAATAGAATTTGAATAATCCGCTCCTAAAATAACGTTGGCTGCAGCCCTAATTGATAATATTTAGTACGAGACCATAGTAGTAAAAACGCTGGCTTGTTCTCTGCATAAACTGGCTTAGTGGAGTTCAAGAATCCAAACGGTGATACTTATAGAATCATGTCTGCGAGGCACTGATATTAAGCCACAATTGGGCTCACGATCTTTATTGATGGACCTAAAAAAGATGGCGGGACTTTATGGTCCTGAAGTGCAGTCAGCTGTGGTCAATAAATATCTCACTAAAAGGACAGAATCAGCACTGAGTTAAATTTTAACAGCCACTTAGCCACGGCTCTGCTCGCTACGTTTGTGCGTTACAACGGGCCACGCCAGCCTCTTACTTAGTCCTGAAATCAATGCTCCCGCTGTGTGCGCTGTTCACTGGCTCCCAGAGTTCTGTGAAATACAAAATCTTTCACCTCACTTTTGATTCTATTACCAATATGTAATTTACGCCTGCGTCCGAGGAGCCGGCTGATTTACGTGATAATTGTGTGCAAACAGCAGATTGTTGTAGTTATACATGCTCCGTTGATTACATGCAGATGTCCGGCAGCTAATGACACTTCTCGGGGTGAAAACGTATCACAAATGAAGCGCAAAGGGCTTTTCCACGATGCAGCCAAGGACCCCGAGGACCGTTCCTTTAAATATATGCACCATTTGACTTATGGCTATTTCTTCAGTCCTTGTTATTTTGCATTATCAGTTTTATTCTGAATGAATTTTCTCCACGTCCGCTGCTCCTGACAAACTTTCGTGAATAGATTTTTTTTCATGCATTGTTAATTTAAGGTAGACCTATAAATTACTGCAGTGTGAAACCTGTTTTACACTTTATATTAATCGTGTCAAAGTGTGAGAAGGTGCTGTTGATAATCAGATGTAAAAATAGTTAAAAGTAACAGAATAAAGTCATTAAAATGCGTGTGCTTTCTTTTAGGCAAGGCGTGACATTTGCTTTGTAATGTGGTGAGGAAGGAAATCCAGATATGGAAGACAAACACTTTGACTCTGATCGTGATGTCATTTATTTTGAGCAGGGCACAACAACACCACGCTGCACACGGTTTGTCCTGAAGTGAATGAATAAGGAATGATTTGCAGACCTGGCAGCCCACAAGGCTCGTAGGCGTAAACACAGCACTATTTCCATGTTTCTTATAATCTGGCGTAATTACGTCCTCGGTGTCCGCGCCGGGCGGCTCCGTCCACAAACTTTACACAGTCGTTTCTTCTCTCCTAATGAGTAGCCACGAGACATCGCTGCAGACTGCACAGGTGAAGGGTTAAGCTGCTCAAGGTTGACGAGGAAATGCTTAACTCCCTTTCCAGAAATAAATTATCTGACGGCTTCTTTGTTAGCTCCAAATAACACTGCTGTTTACTCCTAAAACCGAGTGCGTGCGGAGATGTTTCAGTATGTTGGCTGTGTCTCCACTACAGTAAGAAATCACTCAGAGCAGACCCCTCGGAGGAGCTGACAGTAATGGCAGTGGCTCTGATATAAATTCCGTGTAAAGTGGGTGAAATGGCCCTCGCTCTTTGAAACAACCAATGAGTGTGAGTCACTTCTTGCCAATCAACTATCCCCCAAACATGTCCTGAGCAGTGGAAATGTTTTCTACCAGTTTTTACTATTACATATTCAGATTTACTCTGCCATAAAAATATACTTATTCTGCATTTTTCATTTCTAAATTCTCACGTGTTCTTAAAGGGCCTCTACCCATTTTTATCCCATGTATTTGAGCAAAATTTGTCTCGCCCCAGTACAGATGTAATTATAAAGTGTTGTATTGTTCGATAATCAGGAAGTATGTGTTAGCGGGGAGTAGTGGGAGGAGCAAACTGAAAAAGAGGCTTCGATGAGCAGCGAAACGTCTTCACTCCTACAGCTTTTTGTCCAGTTGACAGATTTTACTTTTGGCTTTTACTGTGTTAGCATGCGAGTTGTCGTTAGCTTTACCATCTCCGCTTTGGTCTTTGAGTGTCGTTGAAAAGTGACTGTAAACTCGCAGTGAATAATTAGGATGCTCGGAATGCGTAAAGTGAAGAATAACTTTGGACCACTGCAAACTTTTTAAAACTAGTTCAGTTTTTCACATTTTTAACCCTGGAGAACCCAAGAACCATTTTCTTCTTTGTAAAATTATGAGCAATGCATTAAATTACTTACCACTTTTTCAAATTTTTCCCTGATTTAGGATCAGGGCCAAATTTGACCCATTGGGCTTTAGGCGTATCATTTCAAAGAATCACAATAACAAACACTATCAATGCAAACTATTTTAAATTTAGGAAAATAATCAGTCAACCACACAGATACAATGAGACATGAGACAATGTTCTTTTTTGTGATTTGTTGCATGTTAAAACTGAATTTCAAATGTACAAACACACTTTGGCCAATGGAAACAAGAGCACAAGGCCAAAATCACTACTACTCTGGCTCATTTTAGTTCAATATTCATCCACTAGGTGTCTCTATGCAGGGGCCAGAAGTGGCACTCTGGGCTTTTGAAGTTAAATTTGACTTTTTTTTTTTTTTTTTGGATAGCAGCAATTAACTGCGGCCAAATTTGATCCCGTGGGTAAAAATCTGGTGCAGCGCCTTTAACTCAGTCACTTAAAAATGAACAACTGCTCATCCACTACTGTTTGATCTTAAGGTCGATCCTCGCGCCATCCTACCTCACATTGCCAATACCGCATTCTCTTTCAGTCGTGATGATGATTATGATGACGACGCCAAGTCTGGAACAGTCTTGGAGATTGCGTAATCTTTCCAGGAGCCCAGGCACTGTGCGTGATTCACTCTACTTCCTCAACTGAGCTCCCCAATGTCAGGTAATGTCACCGGAGCTTATGGCTTACTAGCTCCCGTTCCACCCCAGACACGGTGAGGCGGCAGTAACGGCACAGAGGGAGAACATTGATATGACAGAGGGTAGGTACGGGAAGAACGCCGAGTGTTCCAAAATACAAGAGAAAGTCTGCAGGAGTGCATTCTGTGAAACCTCTCAGGCATAACACAGTAGGTAGTCCAGTATTACAGTTCAATAAAACAGACGCCTTGGTATTATTGATTTAAAAACGCTCTGGGTAACTCTTCTGGTCCGCCCCCTTCTTGTCTCCATGGAGATATCATTACTTTCCCTGGAATGTTCCGCAGAACTAACATTTTTGTGCTGATAACTACCTTCAGGAACATGCTTTTTTACTGCGTGCGTGCTCGCCTCTCAACAGATCCGACCTGTAACTTGGCCCGGAGGCGGCACCTGTTTGTCTCCATCGCCTTGTGCATCTTTAAGAATTGATAACATAGAGGAAGTGTCTTTAAATAAATGACATCGACTTGCTTTATTTCGGTTACCAGACGCTCGTTACGTCTCGGGACTTTCTCTCCGCTGATTGGCTGGATTGTCGTTTCCACGTAATGACATTTTGATGACATTTAAGATTGCCGGGTTTGTGTAATCATAGGTAATGACTAAAGCTGAAAGAGAAAAACAACGGAATAAGAACATGAGCTGGCCATGAGCGCAGGGGGCGTGGTTTACCGCTGTCTTTATCTGCTTCTATGTCTTGTATTTATGAACACACGATAATGGACACGTGCGAAATATCTCTGGAACATCATGTACAACACTATGACACGTTTGGAGATATGACGGGGTTCTTTATAATCTGATCAGTGTTTGATTCAATAAAAATACTATAGTTGATCTTATTTAAATTAATACCTAAATACCTAGATAGAAACGTTCATTAATTATTGTTTGGACTTTACCCCAAACCTCCCAGAAAACAAATAAAATGCTTAGTGTCCATCAAAATACTGCATTCTCCAAATATCCACTGACCAAAGACCAAAGACGTGTAAAAGCAGGTCTGACCTACATCCTGACCCAGAGATGGTCCAAGTATATGTTGAAATAATAAAGTCTAAAAGTCTTTCATTGCTTCTTCACTCCACTATAACTTTTTACATAAATATTTTAGTTTAGTATCAATAGTTTGAGTTTTCAAGTATTCTTTTGTGAATTCAAAGAATTTTGCAAATCATGCGAAAGGTCAGGCCCATTTCTGAAAAATGTTCCAGCCAAAAAAATGACTAAATTTCCTGAGTAATGTTCTTATTATACATAACAACATTCAACAAATACCAACCACATGTTTTTGTGCCAGTGCCAAGTCTGGATAAATAAAAATGCACATTGTGGTGGATATACAGGATTGTAAAAAGAGGTCCATGTGTGGTCCAT
>KN484912.1:0-19800 GCA_000787095.1 Periophthalmodon schlosseri
TGTTGATCTTTTCTTCCCAAGTTCCGTCCCCCGTGGTGACTAAGTGCCTGCTTCCTGGACAGAGGCACTGGAGCCGAATATCACGTGCTGCAGCTGGACCACTGACTTAAGCTAATGACTTGCCCGTCCACTCCCCTTAAGCTGCTGCTGGCTCTTATACTCACCAGTCCTCCACTATTCACACTCCTCTGGTTTAATGGCTCCTCTTTATTTACTTATCTGCACCTCCCAGACCAGCTCAGCCATCAAGGAGAGAGCCACCAGAATTAAGAAAGAGAGAGAGAAGAAGCAAAGGGAGAAAGAGGGAGAGACGGAGAGACTGTTTTCTGTTTCAAGCACTACTGGAGAAAAATCTAAAATTCTTTGGTTTATGAAATCAATGAATCCAGATATCACTAGTGCAAAGGGAAGGTGTTGTTCTAATCCAGTTAAGTTGGTAAAACGTGATATAACATCATAGTAATGTGGTAATAGTAAAAGTGTCATTGTAAGCAGTACTAACTGGTAATGTATGGTACTTCAGTCCTGGTTTAGTCCTGGTTACCATAGTAGGTTGAAGGGAATTGAAGCTAAAGAGATGGCTGAATGAAAGTTTATATCATAAAAAGTACAACTAATTATATTTTATCCAAGAAAAAACACTTTATTTTTTATTTTCACAAAAGAGAAAATATGTGTGAACTTAACTACAACTTAACTTCATAATTGGGGCTCACTATAGATTTTAAAATATTGATATCAATGGATTTCATCTTCCTGTTTATAGGTGATATTTTTAGGAGTTTTAGCCATTCAAAAGATATAATATTTGGTTTTGAAATGTTAATTGCTATGGCAACGGTGCTGGATTTGAATCACTTTGAAACCCGTGGATAGATATCGGCAAATATCAGTTATTGGCCAAAACAGCCAATAAAAATATCAAAATATTGTATATACTATTACCATTACTGTGTTATAAAGTAAAGTTCTATCTCTTTTTGTCAACTTCCCTCAAAGCCCAAGTCCTCTAACCTGTTGGACTTTCCCAAGGAGAGACAGTAGTATACTCTGTACTTTATAACCTATAATCTCTTGCACCACTACCTACTGCACTGCGCTGCACTAGCTCTGCTCAGGCTTCTATGAGCTGCTCCTTAAAGCCCACATCCCCAGGACACAGCGGGGTGGGCTGCTGGATAAGAGAGCTTTCAGATGAGCTTCACACAGGAGATAGCCAGAGAGAGAGAGAGATCTGTGGGGACTTTGGTCTACAGAGTATAACCCAAAATGGAGCTTAAATGTAGAAGTTTTCCTCTGCACATAATGTTAAAAGAACTGTCAAATTTATGGGTTGTACACAGCAGGAAGTTGACAAGACAGAAAGAAAAACCTGGGCTAACCACTCTGCAACCAGTGCCCACATGAGAGCATCTGTGGGTAGGAGGTTGTGTTTACGTACATCACAACATTCTTTTTCGACTTTTTGCCATTAAAAAGATATAACATTTTGCTTCAAATTGTTAATCTCTATGGCAACGGTCCTAATTTTTCATCATTCTGAAACCCGTTGATTGACGGAGTGGAGAATAACATAGACCTGAGTACAATGAGCTGAAGTACCCACTGATCAGAATATCTACAGGAGTTCTCAGAGGAGTATATCCATGCTCCGGAGTACCCCCAGCCGGAGTACCACGAGCTGCAGTACCCACACCCGGAGTACCCGCAGACTCACGTTGTCCTCCCGCAGTTTGTTGATGGTGATCTTGGCCTCCATCAGGTGGTTGTTGAGGACGATGATCTCTCGGCTGAGCGCTCTCTTCTCCTCGTCGTGGAGCTGGGACTGTAAACAATCAAACACATAAAGGTATTTTTAGTGAGACATAAAAGACTGTGCATGAGAACAGAATTTACTTAATTGGGTAGCTGCCACAGAAAATGCCAAAATATCTGTCAGCTGCCACAAATACCAGCGGGTGCCACAAAAGGCAGCCTAGATCAGTTATGGCGGCACCACTATATTTTTTTTGCAGTGTATGTCCAAGAAGCAGGTTCAAATTTACAGGACTTTTTAAATCATTCATTCACTACCACCAATGAAGCACCAATCCTCTAGTTACAAAACTATTTCACCTTGGCCAGTGTTGCCTCAATCAAGATAACAGTTTCTAGACACAAACAACTTAACAACTTAGGCTGATAACTTCATTGAAAAATCTACTCCACCTCTTCATTCAGAGCTGTTAGGTCTTGTTAGCTCTGAAACGATGCTTCCCATTGGCGCTCCCTCTCCCTGCTTCACTCTCATAACATAAACAAATCATATATCAAGCCGACCGTTGGACAAATGTGACTGCTCGGAAACACTGAGGTGCACAGGAAACTAATAGGAGCCGATTAAAGTCTGTTTATAGTGGCACGGCACGATTGATATTGCACTCGGATTGGGTTAGGCTCCCATTCATCACATACAAAATCATTACTGCACTCTGCATACAGCAATAAGGCAAATCAGAGTGCTAACTTTGTCCAGCTTGTTTGTATGACTGTGCTGCACCTAGTCAATGTGAAAAACAAGTCTAAAAATGGGATATGTTTTTTCCCCATGTATTTGAACTAAATTTGTCAGTACAGATATATTGTATTGATATATATATTGCGTTAATCACAAAGTGCATTGTTAGCATGCTAGTTGTTGTAAGGTTTACTGAAACTCTGCTCTGGCCTCTCAGAGTTGTAAAAATCTCTTATAAACTTATCGGGGTGAATAATTAGGATGCTCAGAATGCATAAGGTAGGTGAGGAATACCTTTGGACTACTGCAAACTGTTTAAAATGAACTAGTTCTGGGTTTTTTTGCGTTTTTAAGATGCTAAAAATCAGGTACAGCGCGTTTGACGATGATTATGAACATATAAAGCTTTTGTCACTTGCAGACTTACTCACAGTGAGAAGAGGAATCTAAACTTTTTCTGTTACACTGTAAAATATAGTACTCATTTAACTAGCTACTTTTTAGTATATTTATTAATTCCATTGGTTGCAATTTAAGAAAAATGCAACAAGATTTTAATGAAATGCGAAATTCCTTCATAAATCTTAAATTGTCATTGAATGCAAATAAAACTAAACATATGATTCCGTACTGGATTATGGGGATGTGGTGTAAATGCAGACTTCGGCCTCTACTTTGTAACCATTGGATCCACTATTTCACTCTGCCCTTTGTTTTACAGGTGATAGATTTAAAACCCATCACTGTATTCTCTATGGAAAAGGTTAGCCATCGCTATCTGTCAGAAGAGAACAGCACTGCATGAAATGTATCTATAAGGGACTACTGCCAGAACACCTCACCTGCTTGTTAATCATTGATACTGGAACATTTAATACCAGATCACATGACTGCACAGGGCTAAGGACTAGCCGCACCAAAACTGAGACGGGAAAGAGGCTTTTAGCTGTTATGCTTCACAAAAATGGAAAACACTCCAAGGAAAAGCAAAACTGGATACGTTGGTGACACAATCGCAATTTAATAATCTGGGAACAAACTTTTATGCACACATCTACACCTGTTTTTAATGTTTTTTATGGACTTGTGTACTGTTTTGTTTGTTTTCTGTTTGCATTGTATTTTAAACAAGGCGTCCATGAAAAACCCAACTGCTCTCATTGGGTTTCCCCGTATAAATAAAAAAGTCAACTGAAACGTTTAGCCACTTTTCCCCACTATTGTACCAGACTGCTGTTGGTTTGTATAGAACATTTGTGCATGACCTCCTTAATTTGCCAAACTTGTAGCTTGTTTGAGTTGAAATCCTCTTTTAATTAGTTATAGCAGTTTGTTTCTCTTCTGCTTTTGCCCAAATAAGTTGAGTGCGTTGCGATCCTCCTGTGTGACTTCGAGTGTTCAGTAATTGCATCTCTCGGGATCCTCTCTCTGTTTGCACAATATGAGAATGAAATCAGGAGAACTTAAAAATGCAGTCACATCCACCACAACAAACCAACTTGTTTATGGGCTAATCAATATGTTGTTGTCTATGTAATTATTTTAAATGGATCCAAAGCAATTAATTTAGATTTTAGAGATGATCTGTTTACAATATTGGTCTCCATGGAGATATTATAGCGTTGCCTGGAATGTTCCGCAGTATGGCATTACACTTCTCTATCTCCATCGAAACAGGCAAGACGTGACAGGACCAGGCCAAGTTACAGGTCAGATCTGTGGAGAGGAAACCCCCACGTTAACAAAAATTTGAAGCTACAGAGAAATATTGCGATTAACAATAATATTGAAACTACTTTATGTCACTAATTAAGATTTAAATAATGCAAATTAAACCCAGTAAACCATTTTAAATAAACTGTTTCATTAAAGACATGAGCTGCAATAAAATAAACAGCAGAATGTACCAATAATTAGCCACAGAAGGGACTTATTCACCCCTCCACAGCTCAAATCATATTTTATTACAACAAAAAGTACTCACTATATATATATGTGTGTGTGTGTGTGTGTGTGTGTGTGTGTGTGTGTATAACATTACGGCTGCTAGGTAACAGTCATGGAATTACCTCTACATACATCACATCTGTCGCCCGTGTCCGACCAGCAGTGGTGGATGAAGTACTCAATTTTGTTAGTACAGATATAGAGGTAAAAAGTTACTCAAGTAAAAGTAAAAGTGTCACATGAACAAATCTGCTTAAGTAAAAGTAGCAAAAGACGAAGTCTAAATCTGTCTAAATCTGACAGATTTAGACTGGACGACTGAGGGACTACACAGTTAAGTAAAAGTATTTAAGTACCACTTTAAAAATGTACTTTAAGAGTAAATAGTAAAAGTATTTCACACAAGTGTTAAATGTAGTGATATTGATTAAACATGATGCATATTTTGGTCAACAGTAACAATACGAATCAGTTTCTAATTTTTTCTCATAAATTTTGTGTATTTATTTTTGTTTGCTTAAAGCTGAAGCTTGAACTTGAAAAGTTGGTCAACTAGTCAGGATGTTACCACAAACATGGTAAAAATAACCCCTCAAATCATATGAAAAGTACTTTTTACTTTTCAGTCCAGTTCAAAAATGTAGTGGAGTAGAAAGTACAGATACTGCTCTCAAATGTAGCGAAGTAAAAGTAAAAAGTATCCACTGTTAAATGTACGTAAGTAAAGTCCAGATACCTAAAAATTCTAGTTAAGTTCAGTACTTTACTACTCGTACTTAGTTACCTTCCACCACTGCCAACCAGGAAGTGAAATGATAAAATTCACCCAAATTAAAAACATAATATATAAATAAAAAGGCAATATTTTTTGTCAACACATTTAGTAAGGTTTGTCTGTCTATGCAGTTTAAACAAGAACTACTTTCAGATAAGTTTTGGAGTTTACACCATGATTCAGGTCCATTTAGCATAACACTTTACTTTTAATCATTTTTTACATGAAGAATCTAACAAGCTCCTCCCCCTCCTCCGCGGGGTCAATCTCCTTCAGATATGATAGTGAAATTAGCATATTCATTTTGCCGCAGCTCCTTTGTGCGTGGCTCGAGCTGATAAGGCCGTCTCCGTGACAGCAGATAGTGAGAGAGGATGTAGTTCCTCCCAGGCCTGACGCTGTAATTAAAATTGCATTAAAAACGACCTGCCTCTCCAAAGAACAGGCGAGCTATTCACCGCGTAACACTTTGTTCAATTTGGATCGAAGGTAGACGACGTTTCTTTGTTGGTTTGTTAAAGAAATTGGAAAGTGGTAGAGTTGGATAAAAAGAACAAGATTGCTTTCAAAGATTTGCTAATAATTGCGTCAGTTTTGCTTTGAGTTCAGGGTGGGTTAGGCTGTGAGGGGGTCTCCTTGTCGTGATGATGTGGACACTAGCTTTATAATGAAACCCGCTCACAAAGTAATACATTTAACCTCAGGGCTGTAACTAGATTTGGAGGATTGGAGTCTGAATGGTGCAAGTGACATTTCCAGAAGATTGAGTTTTGTATGTCAGATGTTGAATCGTACGCATGAGCTCCATTCACTGGAAAAAGATCAAACAACTATTCCACATCAGTGTATTGTCCTTATACTAGTGAATATTACAGCTGGTGGAAAATAATTTGAACATATGATCTGCCAGTACCAAAATGGCAGCGGTGCTTTGAGAAACAGCATGAAAAGGTTATAGCCGAAAGGGCACATAACTAACTTAGTAAGTACTCAAACGCTCACCAGTAGCATACATGGTGACTCCCAATATGTTGCATGGAAGCCTTGAAGGGGACAAAGTTTAAAGGTGCACTCACTTTTCTGGTGGAGGGTATGTCATCTGCGTGTCCACATGTAGATGTAATAGTTTTGCCTGGAATGTTATGACATTAAAGAGCATTAAAGAGGGGGTACTATGCAAAAACAACTTTTTTAGCTTCCTACCATGTTAGAACGTTGTTCCCTCATTAGAAACATGCCTGAAGAGGTTTGAGATGTCGTCCATGCATGTTTGAGTATTTTAGCAGGGCTCTATTTGTATCCTCCTTACGGTTAGCTGCAATGCTCAGCCCACAAGGCTACATCATCCATGCTCCCACATAACAATTCTCTATAAATACACAAAAGCATGATACAAAACTGTACACAACAACTTCACAAACCTGATGCAATGTGCGGTAGTTTCATTAGCAGGATGCACACTGATTGTGCTGTGACAGTGGTCTGAAGGGGGAGTGACTTGTGGGTGACGTGGGGAGCAAAGGGAAACTCAAAAACTCGAAAGGGAAACTTATAAAACATGTTAAATATATAAAACATATATATATATATATAGCATTTTCAAAACAATAAAAGGTAACATGGTGATCTAAATATGTTCTCTGTTAGCAGTTAATACCCCATAGAAGTAAAATACCCCCTCTTTAAACTTATCTAACTCAGTGAAGAAAAGCATGCAATGCAACCTAGCGAAGGTACAGGTCAGATCTGTGGAGAGGTAATTCCACGCACTGTAAGAACACATGTTTTTAAGGTGCATTTGAGCAAGTGAAACGAGAATTATGAATGTAACTATGGTTCTATGAATCCCGGGTGGCTATCAGAGGATGATGTTGAAAACGAATCTATCTGTCTATCTGTGACTTCCTTTGTAGACGAAATAGGACACCTGTAATGGAACACATGCAAGATACATCCATTTAATGCCATATTGTTTTACATTCCAGGCACTAACATCCCTACAGAGACAAGCAAGTGGCAGACCTTTCAACAGAAAGGTTACATAGTGCACCTTTAACTAATTTAAAATGCAGACTTATGTGTGTATTTGTGTGTCCTCATGTTGGTAATTTCACATTTCAAATAGCTATCACCAAAACCAATATATATTTAAAACTCCATAATAATACAAAATGGCCGCCCCTTTAACATTTAATTTTTCAATACATAATAAAGTGCACGTGAGCTAGCTGCAGTCCTCTCTCTCTCCGTCATAAAACATCATTTTTATTGATTTATGTCATATCGGCGTCATATCTCCACCATCACCCCACATAAAGAAATCATCATTCATTTCCTCCATACCGCACACATGATGAAGTACAGCTCGACTTAAACGGATTTGATTGTTGAAATTGACCACCACGGCCTAATAGCGCCCCCTGGGATTGCTTCATAAACGCGAGGCATAAATAACTTTGATCTATATTGACAAGCTATAGATTTTAAACATGGGCTCCAACAATACTATGACGTTTGTAATCGTTTTTTGTATTGATCCTGGCTTCACTCCACCACTTATTCATTTTAGATTTGAGACATAATGGTAAATGGGGCTTATACGTGATCGTTATGGAACCAGCCATAACAGATATAAAAAACAGGCATTACTGTTGTATGACCAAGTAGAAATCAGGCTGATTCTAGTGTGGAAACGAGGGATTGGGTGAACAGTGGGACAATGGAGCTAGTTCATTTCACATGGTTTGCAGTGGTCCAAAGTTATTCCTCACTTACCTTGTGCATTATGAGAATCTTAATTATTCGCCATGACGAGTTTATAAGCGCTTTTGACAACAGAGCACAGCAACTAGCATGCTAACACACACTTCCTGATTATCAGACAATAAAATGCTTTTGACCTCAAGAGCTGCTTATACAATATATCTATGGGCCAAAACTAATTTCAGATACATGAGAAATAATGGGTACAGGACCTTAAAGTTGGAGTTGTTATGTTGACATTTAGGTAGCTTTTTTAGGTCCTTTTTAACTTTTTATTTTATGCCATTTTTGTTGTGTTTTGTTCCAAATTTTGGAAAAGTCCAATATATGCAAGTACGCGCACACAAAGTTTTACTGCATAGTATTTTCAAAGTGCAGTAGTTTTAGTTTGCCCAGTGAGCCCCAGACGGGGCCTTCACCTGCAGTGCATGAGCAGCGCTGCGGGGGGCACAGAGAAGGGAAGGAGAGGGAAGGGAGAGGGGGGGAAGAGGGAGGGAGAGGGGCCGTGTCATAGTTCAAACTTCACTGAGCTCACTGTGAGGGACTGACACAGCACTGTTCCAGTGTGAGACTGCAGACACGCTCTCAGCACTATACAAGTCCCAAACTACACAAGAGGATTCTGCTTATCGAACTTTTATTATGAAGGTGAAGGGAATTAACTAGGGACACTACCTTATTCTTCTAGGAACGTTAAATTTCATAACCTTGAATCTGTGTCCCCAGATACCAGATTAAACATGTTTAAATTAAATCTAGCTTTTACTGATAATGATTATAATACTCTTAATTACAAAAACATAAGACACGTTGTCCCATTTATTTATGGTATAATTTGGTGTTTGCTTCTCGCGATGGTTATCCAATCAGAAAGCAGAATGAGCTGGTTCCAATGCTGAAATCTAGTTGCAACTTAAAACCTACACCTAAAACAGGGGCAGATATTTTTGGTTGGAGGAGCTCAGGAGGTGCTAAGGTCTTCAATGAGGAGCCTTTTATATCACCCCCTAGCATGTTTGCCTTGCTCTTTAAATCTATCTTAAATGTAGTTAGCCCCTGTAGTGATTTGTAAAAGCTAATATGGAATTATTTTTTTATTGGAATCTCATTTTTTTTGTCAAGATGTAATGTGAAGATGTGGTATGAAAGTGGGGCAAAAATCTTTGAGGGAACTATGCGGGTGCATTGACCATTCTAGGGGAGGCTAGTGCCCCTCAAGCCCCCCCTGGCGCCGCCCCTGACCTAAAATACCTCACTCTGATCTGAATCGTCAACCCAGCACCTGCAGCCAATCACTGCTTTGCACCATAGTCATTTATAATCCATATGTGGGGGACTAGCCTCCTTCACTGAAACAGAATGGATCAGATGCACTACTCAGACTCATTACAATGATGCTTTCATTCTTTCATAATCTCATCTCAATCATAATCTCACTAATCTGATAATATTGACCCCATTAGCCGCTGTGGTTCAGTCAGGTCTCGTCGGCCTCTGATCAAGTGGGCATTACACTTATTAAGAGGCACTCATTAAGCAGTGGCTCGCTGTCTACAGCCTCCCCAAATGTACTAACATGAAACTTAACCACCCCCCAAACTAGAACTGGACAATTGTAATTACTGTAGATGTAATGTAATATTCTCTTAAATGAAAGTAGAATTTTGATTTTGTGCTTCTTGCTGCAGAGGTATCAAGCACTGTCTTTGTTAAATGTCCAGTGTGTGAAAGATAAAAGGGAAAAAGTGTTCAGATGACACATTTCAGTTATCTTTGTGTATACAGGGAGAGCCCAGTGAGAGCACTCAGACCCTACTTTTCATGGGCGCTCTGTTCAAATACAGAAAAATACAAACAAAAAACAGCTACACAAGTCCTTTTAAAACATTAAAAACAGGAGCAAGTGTGATTATAAATGTTTATCACCAGATTATTAAAGTGCATTAGTGGCATCAATTTATCCAGTTTTGCATGTCCTTGAAATATATTCCATTTTTTGAGAAGCAAAATAACCAAAAGCTTTTTTTTCCCCCCATTTCAGTCTGGTGCAGACAGGTTTTAGACTTAGACAGTCATGAGACCTTGTTAAAAGTTCCCGTATCAAAGCTCAACAAGCAGACAGTCTATCGTCGTGCTCCCTTATAAATACATTTTATACAGTGTTGTTCTCTTCTGACAGAAAGCGATGGCCAACCTGCTTTTTCATAGAGTGAACAGTGACGGGTTTTAAATTCACCTGTTATGAAACAAAGGGCTGAGTGAAAGAGTGGATCTAAAGGTTTCAAAGTAGAGGCTGAACTCTGCATGTAGATTATATCTCCATAATTCAATGAGATACAAGATTTGTTTATGTAGTAAAATGATACTTTTGATTTTAAACATATATGTATTTTAGAGGATACATTTTTGTCAAGCCAAAACCCAAGATATTTATAGTTGGCGACTCTTTCAATCAGTGTACCATTTAATGTATAACATTTGTAGCTTGCACATCACTTGTATTATTTAGTTGCTTATATTTATTTAGTTTTATTTGCTTTCAATGATAATTTAAGATTTTTGAGGAAATTTTGGATTTCATTAAAATCTTGCTGCAGTTTTAAAATCGCCTGATCAGCAGAGGGAGCACTTGCATACAAAGCATCATCATCTGCATATAAATGTATGAGGCTTTTCTTAAATTGCAACCACTGGAATTAATAAATATAGTAAATGCAGGGTTTGGTATTTTTGAGTGTTCCTGGGGTTTAAACTTCTACAAAGCACTTTCTTAATTAACACACTTATATAACAAATACATATATATAGACCTTATCAATAGTGGTAGTCCTCAACAAATTGTCACGTCTAGTGCCACCAACTAAAATATTTCCTTTAGCTCAAAGGTGCTGTATAGCGGTTTTAAAAACAGAGCATCCTAATTATTCACCAAGATGAGTTTATTAGCACTTTTCACAACTTTGCCTTCACGCCACTGCTAACAACAACTAGCATGCAGTGCACCAGTGTTACTTCTTGGTTTGCGGACCATAAAATCTTTATAATTAATAGATGCAGGCAGCACACATCTAAAGCGAACTGTAACCACTTGGGTCTACTCTGAAAGCTCGCTCCCTCCAGTTTTGCCACTGTGTCCTTTGGCAAGACACTTATTATCTACTTTACTTTTAAAACCCTAAAGTGCAATGGTACATTAACAACAGTAACAGTAAGTACTGCTATGAAATATTTTAAAATATACATGGTTTTTTTTTTTGTGATTGACATGACCATAACGTCCAGGAGGCAGTACACTTTGGTGCTGTCCGTTATAGGGAAGAGCGATTTGGGCACGCAGTCAGTAGCCCCGCCCCCTCTGTGCAGGTGGGTGTATGTGCAGTCTGAAGCCCCGCCCCCTCTGTGCACATGGGTGTACGTGTCAGAAACAGGCTGTGTTGTGACAAAGTGAGATAGATTACACAGAGCCACCATTACGCTGAGCACCGGCCTCCAAAACATGTGCTGTGTTTTCTGTCAACACTTGAACCTCTCACACCACAGATTATAAACACACAGCACACACAGGAGCGCAAACACGGACACTCTGCTCTCCCCTTTCAAATCACAGCCCCTGTCTCCAGCCATATCATGTCGTTTTTGTGCTACAATTGCTGCAAAAAGAAACATTGCAATTTTTATTATTATTTTTTTTTTACGATTGGTACTTATGAGAGCAGTATCTGTACTTTCTACTCCACTACATTTTTGAACAAGACTGAAAAGTAAAAAGTACTTTTCATATGATTTGAGGGGTTATTTTTACCATGTTCGTGGTAACATCCTGACTGAAGTTTTCAAGTTAAAGTTTCAGCTTTGAGCAAACAAAAATAAAAATGCGAAATTCATAAGAAAATTAATAATAAATAGATTCGTATTGTTAATGTCGACCAAAATATGTATCATTTTGAATCAATATCACTACATTTGACACTTGTGTGAAATACTTTTACTTTTTACTCTTAAAGTACATTTTTAAACAGGTACTTAAATACTTTTACTTAAGAAGATTTGTTTATGTGATGCTTTTACTTTTAGTTAAGTAACTTTTTACCTCTGTATCTGTACTTTTACTTACGGAACAAAATTGAGTACTTCATCCACCACAGGTCTAGAAATGACATCACATTTATATAGCACTTTTCTAGCTCCGGTGGCCACTCCAATTTAAATCAAAGAACCACTCACACATTCATACAGTGTACGCAGGCACTGAGGCGAGGTGGGTTAATTATAATATTGCCCAAGGACGCAACGATAGTAGTGATGTAATGTTTTTAAATGGTTCCTTAACGTGAGCGGTTGAAACTGGATCTCATCTTTTTCTTTCTTATTTTTATTTATTTTTACACTCATTCATGCTGAACCAACACAAAAATCAGCACAGCAGCAGAGTAGGCAACAGGACTGAGAGCTTTTTAGCATCATAATAACAACAACACAGTACAATGTTTTATGATAGATTCTGCATAATTTTGCAAAGGGTAAACGCACTTCCACTCTCAGTTTGAACCATTCTAAACACAGCTTAGCCTTGCTCATTTCTGTCTATGATTAATCTGTAGATAAAATGAGTTCTCACATTGGCTTTTGTCATATAATTAAATATAAAAAGAGCCAATAAAAGGATCCAATCGATTCAGATCCCATAAAAGAGCCGAAAGTCTGATCACTAAACTGTACTATGCGCCATGGGAGCTGGGATCAATCCACCATCTGTGTGTCAGCAGATACACAGAACTGGTTATTAAGATCCAAATATATTCTTTGGTTGTAAATCACAAACTAGCGTGTCCACAATCATCAGTACTTGGTATAAGAACGTCAGATCAAACCGATTACCCTCTGGTTGGTGGGCAAATGGCTGTGTTTTGTTGTCCAGTTCGCAGTGGTGTGGGAGAATACTGATTGGAGGAACCCCCCTTGACACATCTATAAAGGTCCCCCTCAGCTGTCTTTACTTGCACAACAGTTTGATCATGATGAGATTAGTATTTGATTAATCCCACCGCCCTAATTGTACATCTGGTCCTTGAGATGGTACTTTGGATTCTTTATCACTGAGTGGTTCCACATAATAAAGTCCTAGTTTATGATTTATATCACACTCTCACAACAGCAATACAATTAGTTCTGTTTCTGTTCCTCACACGCCAACAATTAAACAGGAAATAGGGAGGGGATGCTGGGAAGGTGAGAGCTGGAGATGGGGCTGGTTTATATTCATCTACAACTGTTTGAGTTTTTGTGCTCAAAAAACCTTTTTTCCCATGTATCTGAACCAATTAGTCTTGCCCCAGCAATTTATTGTTTGATAATCAGGAAGTGCATGTTAGCCTTTTGTTGTTAGCTTTACCATTCAGAGTTTTTACAGCAAAACCTCACACTTACTGGTCTCTGAGAGTTCTGCGAAGCACTTATAAACTCATCGTGGTGAATAATTAAGATGCTCATAATGTATAAGGTAAGTGAGGAATAACTTTGGACCACTGTGAACTGTGTGTTTAAAATGAACTATTTCTGTTTTTCACGTTTTTAAATCAGCAAAAATCAAGTACAGTGTCTTTAAGTCGTTGTTTTTTGAGTTGTGCCCTCAATGGTTTTTTTTTATGTATTTTATTTTATGTTATTTATAAAAACTAACAAACATTTAAATTAAAAAACAAAAAAAACCCAAAAAATGTTTCTGATGACATTCACGTTACCAACTTACTCCTGGTATACTTCAACCCAAGCACTGAAGTAGCTATAGTAACAATACTTGGGACCTTGAACCTTTCCTGAATAGCTTTAGAATGATCTTGAGCTGTATCGGAACAAGTATAAGACACACAGACTAGTGTACGCTCACGGACCACTATGGAACCTACTGGACGACTGAGGTATCACACAGATATAAGGCCACATGGGAATAGAAAAGAAAGTACTAAGATTTAATGTTGAAAATCACATTCTATTGTCTAAAAGAAGGCATCGTGGCATCGGAATTGGTATCGAGAATCAGTATTGAGAATCAAGTCTATCCCTTTGTATCAAAATTGAGTTTGAAACTTTTAGTATCGTGACAACACTACTTCAGATGTAAACGTCTAACTTTTTTAACAATAAACAGCGTAAAATGAGCACAAAACCAATATATTTTGATTTAAACTGGGCACTACTTGGGGCTACAGTGAACAGAACACATTAAAAACGAATCACACAAGTTAAAAGAAAAAAGCACCAAATGGGGCTCCCCAGTAGGGAGAGACTGCGCATTGAGACCGCGATAGCTGAATGAGCGGCCGTAGCTCTGTAACAGTTTTATGCTAGCTGCGCGTCAGGTGTAAGACCAATTACTATGCGATTGATTGCCCTGCCCGCCTCTGATCACGTAATTGCACTGAGAGAGATGAAGCGCTTCTGCCGCTAAACAGCTGTGCTCACATTGATCGAGTTGGATTTCTCATTTTCAGAACGCAGCGGAGCCAAAAAGCTACGAGCAAATGTCATGATGGTGCTATACGACTATTCAGGAGGAAATCACCTCTGCTAATATCCTTAATGAATGGATTTGAAAATGTAAGAAAAAAACTAAACAAAAAAACTAGTGCTCTTGGCTGCGGGGTTCCTAACAGTTGAAATGTGTATTGATTTGTGGGACAGTGAGCAGCCTTCAGAGGACAACAAACTGCTTTGACCTGTGCCGCCTCGACAGTAAAGAACGAGGGCAGGCGTTCAAATGAACGGGAGGCATCCAGAGTTTGTCAAAAAGAATCGATACCCACATGCTAACCGACGCTAAAGCTAGTAACTGAATTAGTGATTTGAGAAGGGATTGATTCTAGGTGGTCAATAAAAACATCAGTGAGCTCTTTACAGAATAACTACTCTAGTAAATACATTTTAGATGCACTTTAGATTTATTGGAAGAACCAGACCATGCTGCGCTGTCTGCATCTGATTATAACGCTATTTTATCAATTACAAACCCGGAAGAAGAGTTAGTGCAATGCAAGCTAGTTGTTAGCATTTGCGTGATAGCAAAATTTCACTTTGTCCCCAGAATGGTTTGAAATGCTCTTAGCAACTCACTGCAGTAATAATTAGGATGCTAGGAATATGTTAGGGAAGTGAGGAATGGGTTTGGACTGCTGCTAACGGTTTCAAATTAACTTGGGATTTGGGGGCATTAATCTTTTCTGTTTAATACTGTACTACTATTATTTAGTGTTCAGAAAAGAAATACTTTGGGTAAAACCTTGTAAAGGGCCGTACCCTACCACATTTTGTCATGTAGTCTAATAAAGTAAGTGTTTAGCCCCAGTACAGATACAGGCATATTGTAAAAACAGCTTGGGGTCAAAATGAGACACTGTGTGCTGTCTGCACATATTTAAGAGTTTTATTCTCCAGAAACAGGAAGTGCACTAGTGGAAGTAGGAAGACAGTGCCATCTGCAGTCTGACTTCTTCTACTCGTCCTGGATTTTTTACTCTCACACACCTGGAATACCGTCCTGAAGAAGTCAGACTTAGATGGCGCTATTGTCCTGCCTCTACCAGTAGAAAGACAGCACCAAAACCTGTTTAAATCAGCTGACCGCAACATCACATGACCACTCTGAGGAAGAGAGCTAGTGAGCAGTCCAATCTGTCAGGTATGAAAACAAACTAAACCTAAACCTAAAACTTAAAAAGAATCTATTAAAATAAACTAATGGAAGACCAGATGAACCTCATTGGACTAGGAAGTGCACTGTTAGCATGCTAGTTATTGTTAGCATTACCGTGACTGCAAAACTCCGCTCTGACCTCTGAAAGTTGTGAAAAGCGTTTATAAACTCGTTGCTGTGAATAGTTAAAATGCTAGGAATGCTTTAGGAAAGTGGGGAATAAGTTTGGAGCGCTGCAAACCATGAAAAATGAACTATGTTTTTAAAAGACGGTGAAAATGAGGAACAGCACCTTTAATAGAATGAATGAAAAACATGTCAATATAAACACATGTTGGATCCTTCAGACTGGACTAAAACCTGCGCTACACTGGCTGCTTTTACCACTCTTACATTAAGTATATTGGTGTTGATTTTTTAAAACCACTCTTGGCCATTTTATTGCTTTTGTGTTGTCTTCTTTTAATCCTGGCTGCAAATAAAGCCTGTCTTTGGGGGCTGGAGTGAGCAGAATTGAAATGGGAGGACGACTATTGTGAATATTTGAAAACTCATTGTAATTCAGCCACTACACTTCAGCTTGTGTTTATTCCCCTCGGTCCACAGGAGTCTCTTTCACAAGGTCAAAGGTCAGCCACCGTACAAACAGCTGTAACATGCTGTTCCTCGTATTTCTCAATGGCGTTCTGATATGATACGAAATGTAGAAGCGTGAATTCAAGCAGCAAGACTAGAGAATTTCCTTGTTCCTGTCTGTTATTGTCAGCCAACTTTTGTAGTTGTCTCCATAGCGATGTTATTGCTTTGCCTAGAACATTCCAGAGTTGGTGCCACCAGGCCAAGTTACAGGTCAGATCGGTGGAGAGGTGAGTAAGAACACATGTTTTGGTGTAGGTATTATTGAGCAATAGAAATACCTGGAATTAAATAAATGCTAGATAGAAGTTTAATGTCATACTGTGGCAAAGCAATTATATCTCCATGGAGACAAGCAAATTATCTCTCATTCAACCATCACATCTCCTTGTTCCTACCTGTCAGCTAATAACAACATTTTTACTATCAACCCATCACCTCTCAAACCATTCATGTAAATGCACTCTCTCCGCTCCTTCATCCTACCAACAGCTATGTACCACATCCCTCTACTGCCCCATCTCCACCGCAGCAACAGAACCATTAGCCTCCTCAGGCAGTCCAGCTCCTCATCTTCACCACCACATTTTCCACACCAATTACCTTTTCCCTTCATGACAGTGTTTATTCTTTACCTGCTAGGGTTTAAACGCCAAATGTTTGACCCTGGTAGTCTCAGTCTTGTGTGTTTAAATTTCATATGACAGGTTAGACTACATAATTATAATTAATATATTGCTAAAAATGGTCTAGTTTTCTTTAATTTTACTTCCTGGTTGGACATGGGCAAAGATAATTCCATTATTGTTATCTTGCAACCACACTGTAAACAAAACTTGTCTATTTTATACAATAGTTATTATCTGACAAATAAAACTATAAGAAAATCATGTTTCATGTAAATTGTTCCTGCATTTTGAATGGAATTTTGTGTGGGCCTATTCATGACACAGAATTCAGCACGACTGTCTGTAATTTAATTTTCAACCCCCCCAACTTTTCTTCACAAACTGCGACTTGACGGATGTAAAAGTAAATACTGACCACAAGTACTATGGAATCAAACAAAGTAATAGTAGTCATATTAGTATAACTGTGGTTGTAACATCCCTGTGCAGCCTGAGTGCAGACTGCAGAGCAAAGACACCCCGATGCTGCAGTGAGAGCGAGCTGGTTTCCTGGTAACAACTGCAGCTGTGGAGGAGTGCCGTGTGCACAGGTCAGCAGAGGCCAGAGCTCTGGCTGTGTGTGAGTCGACTTCATTTAATATAACAGACTATGGGAGAAGTGAGTGGTACTTACATTGACCAAACACTCAGGTGCAAGTGTTCCTCTGTTACTACCCAAACCCTGACTGTACTTCATCAGTGAGTAGCTTGTATGCGCATTGACTTTTTAACGCCTCATTCTAGTAGTAGCAAAAAGGGTTATGTTTATATGGTGACCACCAGCAAAGCACTCTAACTTTAGGCATGAGTTTAATTTCCTGTTTGTTTAAGAACCACTCAAAAGATATAATCCTTTGTTTCATATTGATAATTGCTATGGCAACAGTCCTGTGCATTTTGTTATAATCTGTTGATTCTTCTGAAGTTTTTTTTTGTTTCATTCTTACAATTGTAATGCCTCATGCCATTTCAAAGCACATACAGTCCAATAGGTTGCATTCATGACATCTCAGACCGTTATGTCAGAGATTCAGACGGAGGGCAGGAGCCTATGTAACTCTTTGCATAGTAAGACACAATCTTTTACCCGTGTAGAATTTCAAAGAGAATTCATGTTGGTTTAATTGCTACATATAATCTGACTGGGGCTGATGTGCCATATGTTTTGCTTGGTGGGTTGAGGCCTCTCACTTACTGTGCGGTGCATCTTGTCCTCCAGGTCCTGGTTGATCCTCTGCAGTGCTGCATAGCTACTCTGGATCCTGCAGATCAAACACAGGAGCTCAGTCAGCCTCACATCCATGTACATACACATCTCCATCCACAGGCAGCCCCTCTCAGGAGGACTCTATCACATATTTATAGCCCAGGCAACGAGGGGCTGAGGATTCTGATCTGCAGATAAAAAGATTAATGAGAGCTTTAAGAGCCTCTGGGGCAGAGCTGAACAAAACACATGACTTCTAATGTGATCATTTCATAGAAGTTATTCGTTTAAAGGAGATGTATGTGTAAGATTGAATTTACCCGCACTCTATGGTCTGTATCTCGTGTTACGTTTGTCTCCATCTATTGGGTTTCCAGAAAACAAAACTTCAAAATGCACCAGGCTCGTGTCTGTTAGCATCATGTTGGAAGTAGCCAAGCTGCCATATGAAAATGCTTTACTGCCCACTGTTGACTGACTCCTATGTTCCTCAAAATTGACTCCTATGAGCTTTAAGCCATGTTAGAATGTTGTTACCTCATCAAAAACTGAAATTGTGTTTTGTTTCATTCACACATGTTTGAGTAACCCTTTACTATTAGTCAGTCTACATCTCCAAAGCTCAAAATGCTCTGTTCCACCGTGCGATGAAGCAGTAGTTTTCAGGTTAACAGCTCCTTTTACCTTTAGTTCAGTAAAGACTGGCACTTCCTGGGCTGAAATTATCCAAATGATTCTTGTGAAGGTGTATGGAGTTTAAAAACACAATGGAGCACTTCCTGTATTACCACATGACATCACAAGGTGCAACAGAGTGTTTCCTGTTTGAGAGAAAAACTCAGCCTAAATAAGATGCGGGATTTGTGTGTTAAACATGTGTGAATGAATCAAAGCACAACTCCAGGTCTGTGATGAGGAAACAACATCACGTAGATCAGAAACTCCAGGCTGTGATGAGGAAACAACATCACGTAGATCAGAAAATAGTGTAATATGGGCCCTTTAAGTTTGAATACGGCGACACTCAAAGACGCTTTACACTGCATTACTCACTCACTCCACTTGTTGATAGAAAGCTACTAGCCGCACAGCTGCCCTAGGGTAATCTGACAGAAGCAAGACTGCCAATCTGTGCCGTCGGCCCCTCTGACCACTGCCCTTCACTAAGAGCGATAAGGCTTTAGAACACATCACTGGTGTATTTATTTTATGACACAAAAGAACACAAGCCACTTTCGCATCACACTAAATATTGCCTGATTTATTTTGATTTCATAACAGCCGCTCTTTGTTTACCTTCTAATCCCGCAGTTTCTAGTGCCAGTCTTGACAAATAATGGGCACATAAAGCAAGCGGGCATGAGCGGCGTGAATAGTGGACAACATGAAAGCAGAGGTGGCTCGTGAAGGAAGATTTAGAAGAGGTTTTATATCGCACCCGGGATACGAGCCGCTGTCCGAGTGATGGAGGACGGCGCCGTAAAACCCACCATTATGAGGGCTCATTGGAGACAGGCATAAAGTCTGTTTGCCAGGGCCGCTCTGCTCCCATCCATCACTGCTCTAACGGGCTGGGGGGAGGGTGGGGGGAGGGCGGGGAGAGTCTGGGAGGAGCTG
>JACM01001191.1:0-12304 GCA_000787095.1 Periophthalmodon schlosseri
TAGTAGTAATAGTAGTAGCAGTTATAGAAGTAGGTACAGTGGTAGCAGTAGTTCTAGCAGTAATAATAGCAATAGTAGTAGTACCACTGGTAGTGTTGGTAGCAGTAGTATTATTATGTTTATCATGTATTTATTTAAAAAGGGAGCATGTACACAAAAGTACACATGCATTAAACCTGCCACCCCCCCCCAAACACACACACACACATTCACACAAACAGAGCCAGAGCCAGTGGAGCGTAGAACCTACACAGATGAACACTTACAGTTTTGGGGGCTCTTTAAGTGCTTTTTTAGTTCAATCTTAAAGCCTTTCATTGTGACACATCACTTTATGGAGTGAGGCAGCATGTTCCACTGTGAAAAAGCCCATTGTCCGAAGGTGGAGTGACGGAACGATATTTTACAGTCATGCAGAGAGGCTGTTCTTGTGAATCTTGTGGACTTGTCAGGAGCCAAGCCATTTCAAATCTTGAAAACCAGACACAGATTGGAAAAGCGTCTGTAATTTTCAAGACTCAAAAGATTATATTTTGCCAAGATGTTACAGTGATGCTGCATTAGAGGGTTTTTATCAAAGACGTAAGGCTTGTTTATACAGTGACTACAGTAGGGACGCAGATGGCTGCAGTCAGTAACAGCAGCCATTTTAACAGCAGACGAAGCAGTGGAGGTAGAAGTGAAAATACAGACAAACAAAAGTACTAATGGTAACACACTCCTTGAAAAATACTTCTTTGTACAAACTAAGCCGTCACTAAACAGTTTAGTTTTAGTGTCTAATTAGTGGATTTTGTGATTCACTTTTCAGAGGATATAAATAGACAAAGGCACTAACTAGTCCCACTGCTGCCTGCTCTGTTCTCACGTAATCCTCTTGTGCAGCACAGAGATGTCATTACTTCCAAATCCTCCCAAAACACACAGGCGGACATGAGCCTGTTAAACACTCCATTTGTCCAGAGCCCAAGTAAAGCCTGCACTGCGAGGGACTCCAGAATATGTGCTGTCAACTAGATTAGAGCTCATTTATGCCCAATTCAATTACCTCCAGTCAACATTACAATATTTACTTCTGTCTCAGCTTCAAACAAGTCACCATGGCAACTGTAGACGGATTTTAAACAAGACATTTTGTGATTTTGTCTGCTATAGAGTTATAATCTATGACACCCGAGCATCATTATGTTATATTTTTACATTTTAAATTATGACATTTAATAAAAGGAACAAGTCGGCTCATTTCCGCGTAAGAAAACTGCGGTGCCCGATGGGAGCTGACGTCGCCGTAAACGTCATCACAAAAAAGAGCCGCGGAGTTGTCGGCATTTCCGATGGACAGCTTCGGATCATGTTAGCGAGTAATGGATTTTTTTTTTCATTTGTACCAAAGTGACTACACGATGCTTCCGAATCTAGTATAATGAGATAAGTTATTTAGAGGTGATGGAGTGAGTCATATCAGCCAGTGCCAATTATGATTCAACGCAGCACTGACTCAAATTAAAACGTGAAAGCTGCACTATGTAACTTTTCTAGCAGAAGGTCTGTCAACTGCTTGTTTCCATGGAGATGTCACTGCTTAACCTGGAACTTTCCACAGTTACCTTAACTATTCTCATTTGGAAACGAGACTCCACAAAGTCAAATCACAGGTCAGGTCTGTGCCAAGGTAAGAATTCACGTTTTTCAAGTTTTTGTTTTTTTTTTACTAATAAAAACACCAGTAGTTGGATGAATGCACGTTTGATAAGTGTAATGCCATACTGTGGAACATTTCAGTCAAAGATTGCATGGTGCATCCTTAATTGCCAGTCTAAGTTTTTGGAGTAGAGGGTTAGATAGATGTCAACAGAATCATTTTTGGAGTGGACTTTTGGAGTGAGTTTGAATTTATTTTTAAGAGGATACGGTGCACTTGCCAGACGGGGTCAGTTTGGTCCATTAGAAAATGACCTAAATACGTGTGATTAGCACAGCTTCAGTCTGCTCTTTAAGTAGCGCCCTATAGTGGATGTGATTATAGCTTCTAAAAGGCTGTATTTCTGTGAGAGGAAATGGGTATAAATTAGCACTAAGATCATGTAGTAGCTGGAGAGTTTTCAGATAAGAGGTGAGTATGAGGAGAGTGGCAGATCAGCCTTAAAGCTATACACTGAAACATTTACGAGTCTCCTCCAAATGCGGAGTAATGGCGCACAGGAGACAGGCCCTGCAAGTTTATGAGCGATATAACCGCGGAGAGACACTTCAAGATCACAAGCTAAAATGTTTGTGATAAAAGCTGGTGATTAGATCCACATTTCTACAGATTTCTGGTCTGGAGATGCAATTCATTTATTATTTTACTGTTTTTTTCTGGAGTTTATTCTGAATGTAAAATGTATTTGGTTTAATTGAAAAGCACTTTAGTCACCTTGAGTGTTGCACAGGGCAATTCATCGCTTACAGTTTGACTTTTTTCTGTTACGGATTCGATTTGACGACTTTGAAGCATTCAAAATATAGACTATTCCAAAACCGCAGTGGAAGTCGGATACGTAAAGGTGCACTATGTAACTTTTCTTGTGGGGCATCTGTCACCTACTTGTCTCCATGGAGATGTCATTGCGTTGAATGTTCCACAGTATGGCATTGAAGTTACAGCAGGTGTTCATATTGCAAAAGAAAAAACTTGACAAAATGACTTCACTTGCTTGGATGTCATCGTTTTTTAAGTTTAATGCCGTACTGTGGGACATTCCAGGTAAAGCAATTACATCTCCGTGGAGACAAGCAGGTGGCAGACCCTCGAAAAGAAAAATCCCACAGTGCATCTTTAACTACAGTCCAAATGTTCCAACGACATCCATTGGTGACGAATGTGACAAGCCAGAAATGGAAAAATGTTGAACAATCTGAAAAATGATTTGTATAACTGATTGCTACTTGAAATCACTGTGATTGGGAAAACTGCTCTGGTCCAATGACACGGCTGATTTGACAGCTCACAAATTATAAGCCTGAAATATCAAAGGAGAGTAGTTTGCTGCTGGAACGAGAAAGACTGGAGACATCTAAATAAAAAAAGGTTTGAAAAATAAAACATAAAATTACTGTCCAACCGTGGAGTCATTACCGATCAAATCACAGGAGCAAGAGAGGAGAGGAGAGAGTAGAGGGCTCCTTGAGAAGTTAAAATTTTGCCGCTACAGGCGATATGTGTCAAAATATCAGGTAAGGAAAGAAGCTGAGCTATCCAGAGATACAGGATTTAACGTGACTATTTCAGCATGCCCCGAAGCCGTCAAGAACCATCTGCACAAATGATCTGACTGGTTCTTCTGAGAGATGTTTCATTACAAATCAGTCAGTTTGGTAGAGGAAAAGGGCGTGGTCTGGACTTGTGATTGACAGCTGTCACAGTAATGAAGATGTATGTGTAAATTCAACAAGAAAGATACTGATTTATTTTTCTTATTTGTGCAAACTGCCCGTTGGTGTCACTCAGTCTATATTTGACTATTGTGTTTGCACAGTTGACAAAATTAAAAAAATAGAAATGAAAAATAACAACTGTGAGGATTTTAGAAGTAAAAAATAAGTTGTTTCAATTCAATCTTTTTCATTCACTTCTCACTGCAAGAAGTCAAACGGTTTAAAGATTTTTTTTCACACAAAGAGAAAAAAAAATAGAAGCTAGAACCAAGATGAATGTGTCCACTGCATAGACTGTGTAAAGAAGTGGACTCCAGTCAAATGAAACTCATCGAGACTCATCATAGCAACCAAAGAGCCAATCTGGAGCGAGACTGTTGAAGGTAACGCCCCTTCCCGTCTTCATATCTTGATTTATGGACAAAATAGCAAAATAAAAACACCAGGATCATGTAGAATGGGTTAATATGAACATTTTAAGACCAAAATAACAAGCCTGATAGCTGCAGTTACAGAGAGAGGGGCGACAGTTTTTCAATAGAAAGTGGGGGCGACAGTTTTCAACGTAAAGTGAATTGGAGCCAAAGCCGGAAGCACATCCGCGCTCACTTCCTATTTGGAACGCGGGAGCTAGCAGGTTAGCTATGTCCATTTATAAATACAGTTTATGGTCCACTGGTATTTCAAAATCCTACTTTAATGCGTAATATATCCTCGTGAACTTCAAAACTGTTTAATTATATGAGTTTAGTGAATAGAACATGTGTCACCCCGCTGCACATGTCACTGTACAATCTGTTCTATATTCTTTTTAACCATGACCCAGCTCAAGAGTAACCGTTTTTCTTTCATTTCTAAAAACATTCCTTTGACCTTTTGGAATCGCAAACTTTTAAGCCCCTGAACTCCCACAATGCAACTGAAATTCTCCACTATTAAAGTAAAATGCAGTGATTAGAATCAGAGGTGCATTGTTTTTGATGGGGCTGCCTCCTACACACAGGTGCAGTGTCTGAATACGCTGGACATGTTATTACCATCTTTGTGTCTGCCCACTGATCCAACGCTACAGCAACAAAGGCCCTAATCAGCCAAGGGGATATTCTGTTAGTTCTATACAAGTCACAGTCACTCAGAACACGGGTCCAATGGGGGGTGATGTTTCTGTGTTAATGTTTGAAATAATATGTAACGCAGCCACGGGAGTTTTGAAAATGAGCAACAGAGGAGTCATAAACGAGGCATAATGACGTGTGATGAGGAAAATATTTAAATGAAGAGTTGTCTTTGAGGAAAGTCATTTAAAGTGTCGTTTATATTGCGCTGAAGTACTGTTTTTTTGGAGTTTTGTTGCATTATTTGAGCATTTAAAATCAACCAGGACAACGCTGAAGAAGACATATTATGTTTTTTCTGCTTTTATCTATGATCTACGGATTAACATAGATCCTGATATTACATTTTGTTCATAGGCGGCAGAGTGGCTGACTGGCACTCTCGCCTCACAGCAAGAAGGTTCTGGGTTCAGCTCCTGCGCCGCCCGACCCTTTCTGTGCAGAGTTCGCATGTTCTCCTTGTGTCTGGGTGGGTTTCCTCCAGGAACTTTGGTTTCCGCCATCAACTCAGAGGTAAAATCCTCCAGCTAAGGTAGTCCTGACCAAGCCAAGCTCAAGATCTGGAGATGGGTTCCCAGATGAGGCACTGCGGCGCCCACTGCTCCTGACAGGTTGCCCCAGCACCATTGAAGAATGGGTCAAATGCAGAGGACAATTTTCCCTATGGCACCTGGGATGTACAATACAGAAAGTTAACATTTTACAATTAGGAAGAAAAGGGATTTGAGCAGGGGCAAATTGTGGTAACTTGATGACTGGTTAAGCTCTTGTCGTAAATTAGGTACTGTGGACTTTAAAGCTTTAATTAAAATCTGAATATGCCCCCTTGCACGCCCAATCCCCCAATGCCACGGGCAACTTGTCAGGAGCAGTGGGCTACATCAGCACAGTACCCATGGGACCATAGACTGTATATATAAATAGACATAGCTAACCTGCTAGCCACCGTGTTCCAAATAGCAAGTGATCATGGGCGCGCTTCTGCTGCAGTGAGCCTCGTTATTTTGGTCTTAAAATGTTCGTATTAACCCGCTCTACATGATCCTGGTGTTTTTATTTTGTTATTGTGTCCGTAAATCAAGATATGAACATTAATAAGAGACAAATCAGGCTCCTTCTTTCACCGAGGTCACTCCCGCTAGTGTTAGCAAGAGGTTTGATTGACAGTGTTGCTAAGCGCCCGCTCCGTGCTAAACCAGCGGTACGAGCGGGAAGGGGGCGTTACCTTCATCAGCCTAGTTCTGGATTGACTCTTTGGTTGCTGTGATACTTGTGGTTGGAATTTCTAATAATAATTCCTCCAAATTCACCGCTATAACTGCTCTAGCCTCGCTGAGGTTCATTTGGCTGGAGCCGAACGCTACGGGTGACGTCACACTCCCTTAGTCCACTTCTTTATACAGTCTATGCGTGGGACCCAGATCTTGAGTGAGATCTAGCTGAACGATTAGCCTATTAACATGAGGAGATAACATTTCTTTTCCAATATATATATATATAGATATGACGGCTTGTGTGATGGTGACTTCAAGTTTTGACTGTGTGTATTATCAAGAGATTTGCACAGATCAGTTACAGCTCAGTTATGTTTATCTAAAAATATAAAAACAGACACGCCTTCTTTCTGAATCTGACAGCACTGTAGGAAATTTGCTTTGACTCTACAGAAGGCTATAATTTAGCCAAAAGAAACACCTACTTTGCAGTCACTAACTTTTATAAAATACAATGGTGAAATGGTTCCAATGTCAACAGTCAAGACAAAGAACTGTTTCTACACCAAGATCTTTCTATTTGGTTCATATATTGTCCTATTTATGTGATTCCTTTCAGTATCGATTCTTGTTCAAATGAGTATCTAGTTTGTATGTTTAGACTTCTTGACAACCCTCGAGACTGTGTGGTGATGCCTCGTACAATTTTCAGTTCCAGCCTGTTAATGTTAAACCAATGGAGATTTTAAGATGCTTAAAGATGCTTAAGATAGTGTCTATTCCAAAGTATTCTGACATTTTATATATTTTCCAGTAGTGACCCAGCAGTTTATCACATTGTTCCATGGCTGATTTGTTTACTTTTTCACATTGTTGTAGGCTAATGCATTTCTATGGTGTTTTGCCAGTTCAGTTTTGGCATTCCAGAGCTCTATTGTCTAGTTACACAAAGGTAGTGCTGCAAGATTAATCACAATCGAATGGAAATAACAAAGGCTGCAATTTTTGAAGTACCAAAATTTTCTACAGAAAAAAACATTCCGTGTTATTCTGTATAAAAATGGCTAATCCTGTAGTTTAGATCTATACAAACATGTTCTGAAATGTGATTCTTGTATTATCAAAACTCAGTCTTTTGTTTAACTAGACATGTTTAAAATGTGCATTTGAACAGAATGCGATTACAACATAAATCACAAATCTAATCGCATTCTCAATCCTTGTAAGAAAAATTGCAATTTGATTTTTTTCCCAAATCGTTCAGCACAACACAAAGGTATATACAGGGAATTACCATACTGAGATTCACAATGTTTTATTTTGAAATAACTAGGGAAATTCTCTGACCAACCACACCCATATTTCCCCATGCAGCACGTATCTATCTGTTTTTCCTCCTCTGTTTAGTATGCATGTCCCTCTCCTCCGCCTGACACGCGCTCACATGTTAACAGCCAGTGGTTTGCTTTGCCAGTGTCATTCACTCTGTCTCCAAAAGCGTGTGATCTCTCCCTCAGGCACACGCAGCAGATGGGGGCTTTGTTTGCACACACCACATACTTTTATGGATGAAGCTGGAAAAAATGCATTATGGGAAAAATGGGTTTACCTTTATAGAAATTACTGCATTCAAAAAGGGGAATGTCTGGGGATATATTCATCAGGCAAAAGATGATGTTTTTTAGGCATCGGTCTATTGTTGGTGGTCCTTCTCCAAACACGACTAAATATACTGTGTGTACTGTGAGTGCAGTTGTATAAGAATCAAAATTAAAGGTGCAATATGTAACTATTCTGGTGGCATGTCTGTTACCTGTTTGTCTCACAAAGATGTCACTGCTTGGCTGAAATATTCTGCAATATGGCATTAAATCTATTTATCTACCCTTTATTCAATTATGAATGGATCAATAGATGGATGGAATGGATGGACTTACTGTCTGCCTCTCCACAGATGTGACCTGTAACTCGGCCTGGTAGCATCACCTGCTTGTCTCCATGGCGATAGATACATTTAATACCATACTGTACATTTAAAACAATGCTGAAACATCAAATCAAAAAACAGGTGTAATCGTTGGATTTTTAAGTGATTTAACCAAGAGGACCACCAGAACTTGACCATATGTTAGACGCCATATAGCTGAACATTCCAGGCAAAGCAATGACATCTCCAGTGAAGACGACCAAGTGACGGACCCTCCACCAGAAAAGTTACATAGCGCACTTTTAACTCTTAACACGACAAGGCCTGTTCATGCTTGCTTGTCTTTTTCAGAGCTGATTAAAACTGAAAAATCCCTGGGAGCCACAGACCTGAGGGCAGCCTGGAGGAACCAACCGCAATGTAACTAGAGCCAGCACCACTCTCTGCTTTGTGTCTAGTCTATCCATCGTTCTATTTACTTTGGTACTGACAAGAAAAACGTCACTAAATTGACCTTGTTCCCTCGAGCCTGTCACATACAAACGTGCTGTAATTTGTCTGTTTTGCCGTAGCACAGCGTTAATTGAATGAAAAACAAAGGCATACGTGTGAGCTAGCTTACAATGTCCACATGGGGATGGTATTGTCAGTGAAATGTAGTCACGACTCGCAGATGTTGCTCGATGTAAAAGAAAGTGGAGGTTTTCAGATACTAGAGTGGGATGATGTCATACTGCCAGATGGGGGGAGACTCTATTTCCTATTGATATAACTGTATTTTGTCATGACTTATCCAAAAGGTATATTCACACATGTTTAACGTCATTATTTCTAGGGCTAAGTCATTACATTGATCGATGATGTATTAGTCAACCAAAATTTGTATTAGTCATCAAGTTGTTATTATAGTCATTATCATATCAAGTCATTAATTCATCTAGATTTTAAGGATTTATATAGGACAACAACAGCAACTGCAGTGTGGAGTTGAGATTTGGAAGTGAATCATGAGTTTTGGTTAGATACACGGTCGGATTATAGAGATATTTCATAGTTTTTCATCGATTTGTTCTTTGCAGGGGTGGCGCCAGGGGGGGCTTGAGGGGGTCCTAGCCTCCCCTAGAATGGCCAATGCTCCCCCATAGCTCCCCTTAAGATTTTTTCCCCACTTTGATAGCGCATTCAATCTCAACAAAAAATGTTAAAATGCAACCAAAGAGCGTTCAAAATGAGACTACAATAAAAAAATTATTATTCCATATTAGGTTTTAAAAGTCACTGCAGTGGCTGGGGGGGGCTCCCCCGAGGGGACACCACAGTACAGGAGCTACATTTAAACTTGTTTAAAACAGCAAAGCAAACATGTTAGAGGGGTGGGGGGTACGCTCCATTCTTAAAAGGCTCTAAATGAACATGTTAAGTAAGCACCCACATTGAAAACCTTAGTACCCCCTTAGCTCCTCCAACCAAAATGTCTGGCACCGCCCCTGGTCCTTTGCCTATCGTATTATATGTATATGTGTTTTTGTTTACTTTTTATGTGAAGCACTTTGGGCAGCTTAAGTTGTATTTAAATGTGCTATATAAATAACATTGAATTGAATTGGCAGTGCATGTCTTTAGTCAACCAAGAATTTCTTCAATTGACCACAGCCCTAATTATTTCTCTCAGTGGTTAGACCCATTATCCTGATATATATTACAAAAAAATCTGCATTCTAACTTTATTTTGTAGCTGCCCCCCATCTGTATTGAATATGATGGTTCTTGTGATGTCATCTGAAACCCAGCAATAGAATAGAAGCTGTAATGATAATAATGGTGTAGCCTGATGTGCCATATGACAGGTGCATACAGGTATGTGGCTGTTGATGAATTAGCTGCTTAACTATCACATACATAGCGTATGATGCTGCTGAAACATTTTGTACAGGATCAGTGCATGACCATTCCTTTAATCTCAGTCCTCCGGTCTCTAGTGTGGGAGCAGCAGAGGGACTTGAGTGGTGCCCACAGCAATACTGCCCCCATCTGGCAGCTCTGAGGTAAGCATGTAATATGAAGTATGTAGATTCTGGTGTTTTTTTTTTCTTTTTTTAGTTTTTAGCAGCAACACAGATTTTTAATTTTCTCCCAACACAAGGAAATAATCGTCTCAGTTTCAGATTCACAAAGATATTTTCTTATACATTTAAAGCATAGCCACAGTTTTATATGATTAAATGTTGTTATTTAGTATGTTACTTTCTGGTAGAGAACAGAAAACCAAGGTATAAATTCATTTCCATTACAGATCAGGTATGTGGAGCGGTGAGTCCACTTCTTGTAAGAATGCATGTTTTTCAAGGTGTTTATTTAAAAGTCCTATATTACGCAAAAAGCCTCTTGTGAGCTTTAAGCCATGTTATAATGATGTTACCTCCTCAAAACATACCCAGAGTTGTGTTTTGTTTCTTTCACATGTTTGAGTAACCCTTTATTATTAGTCTGTCTACATCTCCAAAGCTCAAAATACTCTGTTACATACAACATAAAGGCAAAGCAACAATATCTCCATGGAGACAAGTATGTCACCACATACTACACCAGAAAAGGCTCTATTTCACCTTTAAACTGGCATTAACAGTACAGATGTTGCCAAAGAGACTATTACTGGTGAAATCTCTATTGCCCAGACTAGAGATCGACCGATATGAGTTTTTTCATGGCCGATGCTGACACCGATTGTTTAGAATACAGAGCAACCGACAGCCGATAAGCTGTAGGATCGATATGGATTATTTTTCCCCCAAATTATGTCATTTAAATTTACTACAAACTCCGCCCAAGCCCTTTTTTACCACAAACCTACAAGAGAGCAGTGTTGTCACGTTTTGTGCAGTTATCTCTTCGTATTAAAGTGTGTGTATTTTTCAGGCAGCAGATTGATCAAAACAAAATATCGGCCTATGTTGGAAATTTAAGGCCGATAGCCAATATGCTAAAAACGCCACATGTCGGCCCAATATATCGTCTGGCTGGTCTATCTCTAGCCCAGACGTAGCATGATGTATCCTGAGAGTTGGCAGTAGGACTTTCTCGGGTCTATCACATGTAGCTCTTCACACAGAGAGAGCAGTCCTCTCTAACACGTCTGTAGCACACCTCTAACATGTGTAATGATGTGTGAAAAGACAAAAAGGACGACACAAGAGAGCGGGTTCAAAAGGTCAAAGGTCAAGGCCGCGTGCCGCTTCAGTGAGATGGTCAATTAGAGCCTTTTTAACGTGAGCTGCTGTGTTATGACAAGTAGAACCTTTAGTAAATGAAACAATCGATGTGCATTTTACATGTTAATGAGGTTCAACAAACGGTATCCTTTCAACGGCTGGATGTATAGGACAGTCATTTGTCACTGTAGAGTTTAAAAACGCCAATAGCAAATTAGTATATTATATAGCCCCATAACTGTTAAATCCCCCAAAGTGTCTACTATTAATGTCCACTCACATTTGGCCTTTTAGTTCAATCTAATTCAATTTTATTTATATAGCACATTTAAAAACAACTTCAGTTGCCCAAAGTGCTTCACATAAAAGTCAACAACAAACAGATATACAGATAATACGATACATAGGTAAAGAACAATAAAACACAAAGATATCCTGTCTAGCTAGTATTAAATGCCAGGGAGAAGAGGTGGGTTTTCGGTCTAGTCTTAAACTGCGTTAAAGACTGAGAGGATCTGACAGGCAGAGGGCGCTGTTCCATAGTCTGGGCGCTGCCACAGAAAAGACTGTCACAATACTAATCATAGTATTGTAATAAAATAAAATGGTACAACTATACTAAAAACTGTATCTTAATTAGCCTTATAGTTAACAAATAGTTTATTAAGAATGATTCAGACTTAATTACTACTTCATCAAGGGTTAGAAATTAGGGTTAGGGTAAGCTGGAATCATTCTTAAACTATTTGTTGAGTATGAAGTGAGTCTAATTAAAGTGTAGTTATTATAAAGTGTTATGAATAACTTGGGATCTAAAAACACCCATTCTTACAGTATTTCCTCTTCATTAATTATAAGTACATTATGGGTCTGTGCGTTATGTCTTTCTCAATGCCATAGCTGGGAACTGAGTTTAATAAAAATGCCATTAATTCCACAACGCAAATAACAACCCTGCAGCCACTTAGACACTTAGATCTGACTCACTTTGCACCTGTAACTGACAAAACTGTCCAAGAGATCGTCACCAGTCTGAGTTCATTTACATGCTGCCTTGATGTGTTACCCACTAAATTTCTAAAGTCTGTGCTCAACGGTTTGCTATCACCACTTGGTTGCATAGTTAACATGTCACTTCAACCTGGAACATTCCCAAGAGCTTTGAAAACTGCGGTTATCAAGCCTCTCCTAAAGAAGAGCAGTCTTGATGCCATAATATTGAACAATTATCGACCAATCTCAAATCTGTTGTTTTCCAGTCAGGTTTTAGACCCCACCACAGCACTGAGATTGCTCTTATCAAGGTGACAAATGAAAATGGAATGGAAATGGAAAAGACCCCACCAAGCACTGAGATTGCTCTTATCAAGGTGACAAATGAAAATGGAATGGAAATGGAAAATGTGTTTCAGATAAAATGTC
>KN484914.1:7839-19698 GCA_000787095.1 Periophthalmodon schlosseri
GGGGGGGGGGGGAGAGAGAAGGGGCGGTAGGGGGGGGGGGGGAGGAGAGGGGGTGGGAAAGAGGAGAGAGGGGGAGAGAAAGGGAGAGAGAAGCGAGAGAGGGAGGAAATGGAGAGAGAGGTTTAGAGATGGAGGAGGGAGACAGAAGGAGATAGGGGAGAGGAGAGAGAGGAAGTGGGGGGAAGGGAGTACGGGAGGGTATAGGTGGCGGGAGGGAGTAGAGAGAGAGTGTGAGGGGGGAGAGAGGGTGGGAGAGAGGGAGAGAGAAAGGGAGAGCGAAGCGAGAGAGGGAGGAAATGGGGAGAGAGGGTGAGAGATGGAGGAGGGAGACAGAAGGAGATAGGGGAGAGGAGAGAGGAAGTGGGGGGAAGGGAGTATGGGAGGGTATAGGGGGTGGGAGAGAGTAGAGAGAGAGTGTGAGGGGTGGGAGGAGGGGGGAGAGTGGGTGGAAAAGAGAAAGAGGAGAGGGGAAGAGAGAGAGAGAGAGGGAAGGGGAGGGAAGGAGAGAAAAGGAGACTGAGGAGAGTGGGAGGAAAGAGGGTGAGAGGAAAAGGAAAGTGTGAGTGGGAGGAGGGGGAGAGAGAGTGGGGTAGGAGAGATAGGGGAAGGGAGCGAGGAGAGAGGGAGAGGAAGAGGGTACAGTTAGAGAAGAGAGAGAGAGGAAGAGGTGGAGAGAGAGAAGGCGAATGTGGGGGAGACAGGAAAGAGAAAGGGAGGGGAGGGGAAGAGAGAGAAAGAGAGGGAGGGAGGGAGAGAGGGCGCACCTGTCAACTCCTCCTCCGCCCCACACTCACGAGCTTCATCATTACAGCCAATAACCCGTCATTAAGCCCATCATTTGCCCGGGGCGCATTTGACCCGCTGCTTCAGGCGTGCTCCCGGTTTTAACCTTTGACCTCTGCCGTTGCCAAAAGCAGGAAGTGGTGCTGAATGTGCAGGTGCTAATGTTAGTTTCATCAAGGGAGCGCTTTATGACAGAATAAAAGACAATGAGAGATGAATAGGCGTAATTGCATTTATTGTTAAAATGGACCTCGGGTGATTTGGGAGAAAAGGGAAAACCCATTTCTGATCCAAAATTTCAGGCTTTTTAAAAAGGAGATGTCAAACTTAGCTTACATTAAGGTAAAGGGCTGCAATAACCATAATGTTTGTAGTTGACTACTCAGCGATTCATTTTTGGATTAGTCAACAAGTCAAACCATTATTTTTACTGTGCACTGAGACTTTTTAAATACTCCATCAACCAAACAATGTTGAAATGTTCTAGACAGAGAATATTTACAGATTAAGTGTATTATGGATATAACAGAATAGTTTATTAGTTTTGATATTTTGATTTAAAAACGCCACTGTCTCTATTGTAAAAGTTATTTTCGTTTGTGTTTTAGTGTTTGTATAGTCCAGATAACGATTACGATTATCAAAACACAACTATGACTTAACGCAGTTCAAATCTAGACTGAAAACCCACCTCTTCTCCCTGGCATTTAATACTAGCTAAACAATATATCTTGGTGTTTTATTGTTCGTTTTCTGTGTATGTATTTTTTATTTTTATTTCTTTTTTTTTTTTTTGTGAAGCACTTTGGTCAGCTGTAGTTGTTTTAAATGTGCTATATAAATAAACTTTCTATTTTATATAGTGGACTGCTCATGATTAGTTGATTGATTATTGCAGCCCCAATGTTGGATAAGAAAACCTTCACAAAGAAAAAAACAAAAAAGCCCAAAACAAAACAACAAAAACAAAACTAAACAAAAAAAAAAAAAAGCAAAACTGAAATTTGCAGTGTACATTTCCAAACAAAAGAATAAGGTGCTATTTCTGCATTTTTGTGCTAATCAAATCACGTGATCAGAGCGGCCATTTTGTGCTTCCTTCAGTCACACTTCTTACCCATTTATCACCACATTCCTGGTTTTGTTTATAGCATAATTCAGTGAAGATTCTCCAAAGCAAGCTGCAGTTTTTCAACCTTCTGTGCTAGCAACAATTGTAAAAAATATAGAAAAAAATAGTCCCACCATTGCATTTCATATTAGCATGTTCTCTATTATTATTCTAAACCCTGCTCTGATGTGTCGTACTTTGCTCTCAGTTCCCTGCCGTGCACTTTAAAACAGGTATGGCTGTGCGTTCCTTCATTTAAATAATACCTTTTAGCTCCAGCGCCGGGATTAACCTTTGAATACTTTGTCTTAGCGCGCGCCCTACCTCCGAAGTGCTGCGGGGGGCGATAAAAGCTCAAATTAGGCAGATTTTGGCATTAACGGCGGTCCCCACCTTGGCCTGCGCGCTACGTTAGCTTTGCGGCTAATCCGAGAGCTAGAGAGACGCTAACCTGGCACCGACCGGGTGAACCTAAGCTCTACTTTTACTTCGCCTTGTCTTGAAGCGATAAGGTAATATGGATCCATTGGTTTTAGGAGAGGTTTGGGGGTTAATAGATGACCAGTGGATATATTTGAGTCGCAGAGGTATTGTCTTAAGAGATTGACAGGCTTACACAGTTGTATCTCCGGACATGGTTTGAGCAGTAATAACGTCAGCGGAGATTGGACCCCCACCTCGGACCCTGATCTGCTAATGGATGGTTAAAGTCCCCTTTGTCTTGTCCTGATAGAGTAATGAGGTTTAGGAGAGGTGAAGAGGGCTTTTCCACCTGCATTTATGAATGAGAATCACACTATGAAACTCTGAGTACTTTTAGTGTTTCTTGAGGGACGGTTTAACCAGTGCTGGATGAAGTACTGTGTGTTACTCGAGTAAAAGTACAGATACAGAGGTAAAACGTTACTCAAGTAAAAGTATCACATGAAAAAATCTGCTTAAGTAAAAGTATTGAAGCACCTGTTTAAAAATGTACTTTAAGAGTAAAAAGTAAAAGTTGAATGTAGTGATATTGACTAAAAATGATACATATTTTGGTCAACAGTAACAATATGAATCAATTTTTTAATATTTCTTATGCATTTTATTCATTTTTGTTGCTCAAAGCCAAAGCTTGAACTTGAAAACTTTAGTCCTCCACGAACATGGTCAAAATAACCCCTCAAATCATATGAAAAGTACTTTTTACTTTTCAGTCCAGTTCGAAAATGTAGTGGAGTAGAAAGCACAGATACTGCTCTCAAATGTAGTGAAGTAAAAGTAAAAAGTATCCACTTTAAAATGTACTTAAGTGAAGTACAGATACATAAAAATCTACTTAAGTCCAGTACTTCACTACTTGTACTTTGTTACCTTCCACCACTGGGTTTCACTTTTTTTGTGCTTTTAATCCGATCCAATACTGATACTTGACCTTAGTGTACTCCCCGATACCGATACCAGTCCGATAGCACTGACTAAGGTGACTTAATTTTGTTACAGCACAACAGCAGACAATAACTCTAGTAAAAGTCTCTCTAAAGAAAATCCACAAGAATAAATAATAAATAATAAATAAACAAGATTTTGAGACTAAAGTGTTAGACTCAAATGTACAATGGTCCTGATGGTGAGTTCTGCTGATTTAGGCACTTTAACTTTTCTACTTAATCACTTTCTACCAGAGCGTGGATAAAAACAACAGTGAGGCCTGTAAAAAGAAGCTAATCCTTGGAGCACATGGCTAAATGAAGGTATCAAAGAGGGTAACACAAATGTCTTTTCTGTTATTATTATTGTGTTTTAAGTGTCTGCAGAGCCTCCACAGTCTGCATTTAACCCAACTCTTAACAGCGGTGTGACGGCAAAACTCCGCTCTGGTCTCTGAAAGTTGTGAAATGCACTTATAAACTCATCATGGTGAATAATTATGATGCTCAGAATGCATTAGGAAAGTGAGAAATAAGTTTGGGCTGCTGCAGTTTAAAATGAACTAGTTTTTTGTGTTTTGGTTTTTTTTTTAACTTTTTTTCATACAATTATTCATTTTTACCATGATATATGTCACTAAATTTGCAGTGTTGTAGTAAAAACAAAACCAAAAACAACATTTTAACATTATTTTTATGCAGGTTCTGTTGATCAAGTATGTTCTAGATGTGTAGATTGTTACTCATTTATTTATTTAGGCCAAAGCTGAAAACATCTACCAACAGCTCAGTCCTGTTTTTGAACTGTAGAAAAAGCCACTGTTGCCAGCAGAGGGGCGCAAGGTCTGCCTGCTTCACCCAGACGAGTGAAGCAGTTTAAATACCTGAAAGCCACAATGAAAGAAGCGATGTGTGTAAATTTACTTTACCAAGAGTTTAGAACAACATCAGGAGGAGATGTGCCAATGTGAACAGTGGTGTTGTAAATCCTAATTTTGTCGTATGAAGAAAAGAACATCTCCAGTCATGCAAGCGATAGGGCTGGAAATTTCTTGCTTTTCTCTTCTCTTTTTTATTTCATAATGTTCAATATATTTATTTTTTGGCTGTGAAAAAAATCAGTTCGATGGCCTTCTCTGTCATTACCACATGGATGTCATTTTGTTCCTGCTTTTACTTAGTCTTATGTGGTTAAAAAAAAAATAATAAAAAATGAACTAAACTAAAAGAGGCTAAACTCGAGCTCTGACCACTGAAGTCGTTTCAGAAATATGGAAGATTATCTTTGCTGCGTTTAGTTCAAGGATGGCGTCGTATTACATTTCTCGTGGCGTCTGGAGGGCAGCAGCTTGTACACATCACCATAGCAACTGTACCATCCCTTTAAACATCTCACTGGACAATAATGTCTTGTGACGTTATTACTGTGGAGATGATTTTCACCTCATACTTTCAGACAAGAACTTTTCCTTGACACTTTACTCTGTTGTTGCGTTGAGCTTAGAAAGACTGTAGCAGAGATAAGTTCTTTGTTAACAACGTTGAGACTATAAACATTGGAAAATACATTTGATTTACAAAAGGAAATGTGTTCAGTATAATTATGGAATGGTCAGTTGTGTGACTCTGAGGAGTTTACAGCGGTTTTGGAAAGTGACATTTACTACACTTTGTATTAGGCATGGGACGATATTGAAATTTTGTGTCGCGATTATCATGGCCAACATAATTGCGGTAAATGATCATATCACAACAATGATTAAAATTGCTGACAGTTTTAAACGTTATGGGTATTAATAATCATAATTCAGTTCAATTTATTTTTCAAAATGGTCCACATTATATAAGGCACATACATACACACACGTAACACATACACATGCACATTGACACACTCATGCTTCATACACACTACATACACAAGTTCATTCTGTACAATACGTTTTCTATTTACATATGTTTGCCAGTATATACGTGACACTGTGAAAAACATGGACACCCTAAGAAGCGGCGTAAGCTCATACAACGGGTTCCATCACCACTGTCCAAGCCAAACATTATGGCTTGGCAGATACTTTTTGTTTTTACATACTTATTTATTTCCTTTCTGTCTTTTGCCATTTGAGTTTGACACGCTATTTTATGAAAGAACAGGATTTTGTAAGAGAAAGTAAAGAAAAATTAATACAAAATGTAATAATAATAAAGAAAAAAATGCAATATAATGAAATAAGATTAGAAAATAAAGTAAATAAAATAAAATAATTGTAATGTTATGGATAAATTCCATGTTTAAAAAACTTTTATATAATTGTACTTTGTTATCAGTGAAAACAACTACGATCTAGTGGAGAACATTATGGATGAGCAGGGCCGTCAACAGAAATTTGAGGCCCTGGGGCAAGAAGCCTCACATGGACCCCCCTGCTAATATAAATAAATAGAAAGATGACCCCAAGACCCTGGGGCCCGGGACAACAGACCCCTTTGTTCCAATTCCCTGTAGATAAGTTGCTTTTTCAGAACATTCTGGTGATTTGATTGTGATTATCTTTGTTGGCGATTCTCACGATTATATAAAATGTCCCACGAACGATTATTGTGATAAAAAAGGTTGACAATAAATGATATTATTGCTTATTGTCCCACCCCTACATTGTATAAGAGTGGTGTTGGTGTGAACGTGGTTTGAGGGACCGAGGGTGTGGTTTTGCTTCCTACTTCCTACTTAGCCCACCCCCGTTTAGTCAATTAATGGGTCGATGGAGTCTTAGTTGACAAAAGTTTATATTAGTCGATTAACAATTTTATATGATTTATATGGCACAACAGCAGAAAGGAGAAGTGAGCGAGTTAGCTGAAGATTTGGTATTTTTTGATAAATTTTCTATGTACAAAAGCAGATTAAACTCATGATTCGCAAATTTTAGCCTCCTACAAAAAAACAAATCGGCCATTTCTGACCAGAATATGGACTAGGACGGAGCAAATATCATTGGAACAGAGGACAACAAACATCGTTGCTGGATTAAGGAGGCAATTGAAATACGTAAACGTGCCCACAGGACTTTAAACCGGGACGAGGGGGCTTTCTTACTCTCACACACCTGGGATACTGTCCCGAAGAAGTCGGACTGAAGATGGCGCTGTAGTCCCACTGGTTGAAATACGGCACCAGAACCTGTTTAAATCAGCTGATCGGACACGTCACAGCAACATCACGTGACCACTCTGAGGAAGAGCGCTAGTGAGCGGTCCAAACTGTCAGGTATGAAAACAAACACGACCTTGCTCTGAAAAAAGAACCTATTAAAAAAAAAAAAAAGTTTTGAGAGCTGTTGCCCGTCCCCTCTTTATTCGACCAAGAATTTCTGCGGATTTCACTCCTGGATGGATCAGTTTAAATAAAATACATTCAACCTTGAGCTAAATGTTCTACTATCCTTCTACTTGCAGTCTGAGCCGATGCGTTGTCTTTATTGGCGCCCACTTCATACGTGTCCCTTTGAATACGCAGTCCGTGTGTGGATCTATAACTAATGGTGGATGATGAGCGCTCCCGAAGGCTGGAGGAAAATTGCATGCAATTCATCAAACCTTGAGCTGACAGCCTCACAAAGCGGCCGTGGTGAGAGGGACGCACCAAAACACTCTCCTCCGCTTTAATGAGAGCCATTCACATTCACGATGTCACAGGGACAGTGAGGTAAACACAATCAACAAATGGAGATGGATGGGATGCAAAAACAACATTTCAAATCGTGTTTATCATGGACAGCTTGTTTGGGTGATGTACTGGTCAAGAATAATGCTTTTGCTCATGTTTTACTGGATATAGAATAGTTTAATTTCTGACCAATTCTTTCGTTCATTTTAAGTTGGAAAAATCTGGAAATGAAGCAATAGGAAGAGTAAAACATTGTGTCATGTCAGAGGTTACCGTAGTTAGACTGAATGATGGTGTAATTATCAGTCTTTAGTCAGAAAAAGGTGGTTTGCCCTCTCTGGGTGGGTGGGGAGTCCTTGCCTCAAGTGGAGGAGTTCAAGTATCTCGGGGTCTTGTTCACGAGTGAGGGAGGGATGGAGCGTGGGATTGACAGGCGGATCGGTGCAGCGTCTGCAGTGATGCGGTCGCTGTATCGGACTGTCGTGGTGAAGAAGGCAAAGCTCTCGACTCACCGGTCAATCTACGTTTCTACCCTCACCTATGGTCATGAGCTTTGGGTCATGACCGAAAGGACAAGATGGCGGATACAAGCGGCCGAAATGGGTTTCCTCCGCAGGATGGCTGGGCGCTCCTTTAGAGACAGGGTGAGGAGCTTGGTCACACGGGAGGAGCTCGGAGTAGAGCCGCTGCTCCTCCACGTCAAGAGCAGTCAGCTGAGGTGGCTCGGGCATCTGTTCCGGATGCCTCCTGGACGCCTCCCTAGGGAGGTGTTCCAGGCACGTCCCACTGGGAGGAGGCCCCGGGGAAGACCCAGGACACGGCAGGAGGGATATGTCTCTCGGCTGGCCTGGGAACACCTTGGGGTCCCACCGGAGGAGCTGGAGGACGTGTCTGGGGTGAGGGAAGTCTGGGAGTCCCTGCTTAGACTGCTGCCCCCGTGACCCAACCCTGGATAAGCAGAGGAAAATGGATGGATAGTCTTGAAAGCTCGGGTACCTCATTTTCAAACCATAAAAGGAGGAAGTAGTATTTAAATCTACCTAACTTCCTTGCTCTCAAAAACCCTTTGACACATTAAGTTAAGTAAAGTAAATAAAGTACACTTTATTGTCTCCATAGTGAAATTTGTCCTCCATCCTCGAATGCCACTGGAGCAACCTGTCCCAGTGGACCCATCTCCAGATCTTGAGCTAGTCTTGGTCAGGACTACTTTAGCTGGAGGATTTGACCTTTTGTGCATGTTTTGGGTTGATGGGGAAACCAGACTCCCCGGAGGAAACCCACCCAGACACAGAGAGAAACACGCAAACTCCACACAGAAAGGCCCGAATGACCTGGGAATCGAACCCGGAGCCTTCTTGCTGGCCACTATACAAACATCTCCTCTAAAGCTTGTGCTGCTGTGGCTCAAGTCTTGTGAATATTGCTGCTGTGTCCTTAGGCAAGACACTTACCTTACCTATGAATGTGGTGTGGAAGTGTGGCAGCTGTCAGAGGGGTTTACTCACCAAGTATGGAGTTAATGAATAATGCAATGTAAGGCATTTTCAGTGTCCTGTAGAGATCGACCAATATGGGTATTTTCATGACCGATACCGATCATTTAGAATACAGATCAACCAATGGCTGATATGCTCTGCTGATATTTTGGGCTGATATCCTGGACCGTTTTGGATTATTTTCCCCAAATTATGTATGTATGTATGTGTATTTTTTTAGGCAGAAGATTGACCAAAACAAAATAGCTGGAGATTTAAGGCCGATAGCTGAAAAAGCCCAAATATCTCTCTATCTCTAGTGTCTAGTGACTTACCAGAACCCTGTCAGAACTGAAGAAGCTACTTGGATGAGTGTCGAAACATATTCACTTAAAAAAAAAAAAACCTTTTTGTTCAGTTGACAGAATTCAATTTTCTTTTACGATGAAACCTACCTAGACGACTGAAAGTGAGCTAAGATATTAATAGCGGTTGCATCCTAAAATAACTGTATATAATGTGATACAGTATGTTCATTCAAAGTTCACAAACACATAACTCGCAAACAAGAGTTGTTCAAGTACTCTTATTTCATTCCACTGCGTTTTTACTGATCGCTCTGAGTAATATTGCGATCAACATTTTTCTTCTCGCATAGGCTGTACAGTACAAGTGTCTCTCATCATTTGCGCTTGTTCAAAATATAACTGAACCACATCACCGCGAACACGCTGCACCTCATATCGATCGGAAAGTGTTTGGAGTACGCCGTATTTTTTCTCTCCCGTTCTCTCTCTTATTTTCCGAGCGTGTTTTAGGCTCTTCAACCCAAGGCCTCGTACTCCGGCACCCCGCTCTGCTTTTAAAACCATTAACGTCAACCAGCGTCAAGAGAGCCAGCCGAGGGATGGAGGGATAAGCGGTCAGGGCCAGCGGAGGAGTGGTAGGATGGAGGGATAATTGTGAAGCAGAGGAGTCTTCTTTAAGTGAGCCTGGATTGATGCCGGTGTCAGGGAGGAATTGCCCTTTATTTGACAGTCAATTATTAGATAGACCCAGTCGCCCCATAGTCCGTAGCCTTCACACTAGCGCTGCTGAGGTGTAGACAGCGGCTCGGGGCGCAAAGGTGGATAACAGGAAAAGAGGAATGAGGTAGAGTGTTGTTTCAGTGCCAGGGAGGTGGAAGCTGTGGCCCGGGTCATATTTCTAAACTATGAGGTAAAATGTATAGGGATAAAGTGGTCGAAAACCGGAGTTAATACAAGCTGACAATGGAAAGTTTCTGAAACCTTCTAGTCATGGGTTTCAGCTTTCTCTTATATGCGACAGTTTGAGGACTTTTTCCCCTTCGTGAAGCCATGGATTAGGGCTGCAGGATTAATTGCGATCAATTTGAAATCGTAATTTGAATCAAAGCAATTAGCAAATTATGAAAGCTGCAGTTTTTGAAGTACCACAGTTTCCTCCACAAACAACTAAACCGTTTGTTTATTAATATTCTGCTTAAAAACGGCTAACCTTGTAATTTAGATCAACGTGTTCTGAAATGTGATTCTTGTATGAGTTTGTCAGTCTTTTTGTCAGTTCTTCTGGATGTGTTTAAAATGTGAACTTTGAACACAATCCTTTTATTATAACATAACTCGTAAATCTAATCACAGCCGCAGTGCTTCTTATAAAAATCGCAATTTTATATTTTTTTTCAAATCGATTGTGTCTTCGCAGCTTACAGTTTTAGCCCAATAATAAACCTATGGAGATTTTAAGATGCTAAATACTTACGTTCACACTGCGTTCATTCAAGTGCATTCTGTCTCTACAATGCTATAAATGTAGCCCCAGCAGCACATTGTCGTTCACTGCTCTTTGTTTACTTTTTTATAACGATTTGACAGAAGAACTTCTACATTTGGCGTTAACATTACTTTTTTTTGACGTTGTAGCAAACTCTGTAGTGTCATCTCTTATCTTTTTGTCCTGTCTGTCTGGGAAAACCTTTAGCACGTGACGCACGCTTTATGTGGCTCTCAGAAGCAGTGGGTGACTTCAGTGTAGCAGCCGAGGCCCTTTCTCCTCATTTTGTGTGAGAATCTTGGAAAATTTATGATATGTATGTAGGCAGCATGATCGCACAGTGGCTAGTACTTCAGCCCTCACTGCAAGGAGACTGCCGTTTACATGTTTCTGCCCCAGTCTGGGAGTGTTTCCTCCGGTTTCAACCCAAAACAAGTGTATCAGGTAAAATTCTCCAGCGAAGATAGTTCTTAAAGGGCCCATATTACGCTGTTTTCTGATTTATGTTCTAATGTTGTTTCCTCGTCACAAACAGACCTGGAGTTGTGTTTTGTTTCATTCATGTTTAACACAAACTCTGCATATTTAAACTGAGTTCTTCTCTCAAACAGAAAACACTCCGTTCCACCTTGTGATGTCATGTGGTAATACAGGAAGTGCTCCATTGTGTTTTTAAACTCCACACACCTTCACTAGAATCATTTGGATAATTTCAGCCCTGGAATGGCCGATCTCTACTGAACAAAAGGTAAAAGGAGCTGTTAACTTGAAAACTACAGCTTCATGACATCGCAAGGTGGAACGGAGCATTTTGAGCTTTGGAGATGTAGACAGACTAATAATAACGTGTGAATGAAACAAAACACAACTCCAGGTATGTTTTTGACGACGTAACAACATTATAACATGACTTAAAGCTCACAAGAGTCAATTTTGCCAATACAGGACCTTTAGTGGAAAAAAACGAATGAATACTTTTGTATGTGTTTATTTTTAGATATTAAAGGTTTTTGAAGTTTACATGGGGAGGGCATATGTTTTACCCATAGTCAAGATAAATCAGAATAAAAATATACAGTTTGAGATGTAGAGTAGTAATATTTGAGCACATTTTGAGGTGATGTTTATCAAATCCCCACAGTACGATACCATAATTATAATATTGATATTTCCCTGTAGTCCTGCTTCCACCTGAACCTGAATACTGAGCGTCAGTATTTTCCTCTTTAATGGCGGAGCACAGATGTAGCCAGTGTGATTGGAGAGAGTGAAGAGCCCGACAGCCTTGCACCGAGGTCAGCGAGCTGTTTCTGTTCATTCAGAGTTAGCCTTGAGCAGCAGATTCACAAAAAAACACTCGTGAACATGTTTACACTGTAAGGAAGAGAGGCTGTGGGGAGGAGAGCTGTACGCCGAGTGTGAGTGACAGGAGAGAGATGGAAAAACAAATCAACACACCGGTCTATGTTTAGGCTCAAATTTTGAAACAAGAAAACATGGCTGCGAGTGTTGTCACGATACTAAAATTTCAAACTCGATTTCGATACTAAGGAATAGACTTTATACTCAATACCGATTCTGATACCACGATGATAATAAAAACACTCTTTAGTTAGA
>KN484914.1:22542-36552 GCA_000787095.1 Periophthalmodon schlosseri
AAACATGTGTGAATGAAACAAAACACAACTCCGGATCTGTTTTTGATGAGGTAACAGCGTTATAACATGACTTAAAGCTCACAAGAGTCAGTTTTGCGTAATACAGGACCTTTAAGATGCTGTATTTGTGGTTCGCTCTTATTAAAATGCTGTATTTTCTTAGATTCCATTTACCTCTTAAAGAACCTCTTTGGAAGATCTTGTGGACCATTGATGGATAGCGTGAATATGCAGAAGTACCGGTAATAGTAGCCCATCATAAGGTGCAGTTAAATGTCTTTTTTAGGTAAATGTATTGAAGAAGTATCTAAGTCTCTCTTGTTTGGATGAAAACAACATCGTATTCCTTAATGTTCAATACTTTATCTGAGCCTCTTTTTCCTCACAAGTGCATTATCGTGTTATGTGCTTAGCTGGAGTGCTCAGAAGGACTAGGTTTATGTTGTACTTTTCTGATTTCACTGAAGTCATAGGGTTATTATATTTTGTAATGCTTTGTAATGTTGAACCTAGAATTACTGTCATACTTAAAGGGCCCATATTACGCTGTTTTCTGGTCTATGTTATAATGTCGTTTCCTCGTCACAAACAGACCTGGAGTTGTGTTTTGTTTCATTCACACATGTTTAACACACAAACCCTGCAGATTTAGGCTGAGTTCTTCTCTCAAACTGAAAACACTCTGTTCCACCTTGTGATGTCATGTGGTGATACAGGAAGTGCTCCGCTGTGTTTTTAAACTCCACACACCTCCACTAGAATTGTTTGGATAATTTCAGTCCTGGAATTTCCAATCTCTACTGAACAAAAGGTAAAAGGTGTCAACTTGAAAACTACCCCATCATGACATCACAAGGTGGAACAGAGCATTTTGAGCTTTGGAGATGTAGACGGACTAATAATAAAGTATTACTCAAACATGCGTGAATGAAACAAAACACAACTCCAGGTCTGTTTTTGAGGAGGTATCAACGGTATAAAATGACGTAAAGCTCACAAGAGTAAAATTTGCATAATATTGGACCTTTAAAGGTACAGTATGTAACTTTCTGGATGTGGCCCTTCACTTCCACGATTCCTTTAAAATAATAAGTTAAAACCTTAATTTGGAACATTCTCCACGCAGATAGATGAGTTGTACGCTGTATTGTGGACGATTACAGCCAAAGGAACACTATTTCCATGGAAACAAGAGGAGGAGGAGGAGGAGGAGGAGGAGGAGGAGAGACTCTTCCAGGCCAATTAAGAGTCAGGTTTGTGGAGATGCAAGCGAGCTCACTGTACGGGCGCATGTTTTTCAGTGCAATGAACAACCCAAAATAAAAAAAAACAGAACAACAAACAAACAAAAACCTGCTTTTATTTTAATCTGTTTTTGGCCAAAAAGTTACATTCTGTGGCTTTAAATTTCATGTCCAGGTCCTAATTGCCTTGCTGTGTAATTTACTCTCATTGTTTATTAAATGCATCTAAACATATGTATGAATGTATAAAACCACTTTGTTTTAAGTGGGATGTATTGGCAAATTATGCAGCCGTTTGTTCCATTGTGTCATTATTCAGTTATTGTGGTGTGTTTCAAATATAAACACATCTTAAGAGTAAATAAGTCTCACAGTCTCACAATAGCAACGTCGTCTCTAATCATATCTTAAGCTGCTAATAAATCCCACTCAAACATGGGTCTCCTCTGATGGTTACAGTGCAGTACGCTGTTACTCCTGCCTCCTGTAGATGGCGTCAGAGCACCAGGCTTCACTGTGGGCTCGCAGTCGCCGAGTTTAGACCCGTTTAGACAGTTACAGACCAAACCATCAGACAAGCACTAAAACATGGCCAATAGTATATAATAAAACTGGACTTCAGCTTTACATTCATAACATAATTGTGTGAATATTTGCGATGCTACTTCAGAGTTGGTTGGTTTTGTCTTTCCTGCTTAAAGAGAGACACGTTAATATATTGGCAAATGATAAATCGCTATGGACACTGGAGACATCTACTATTTTGAAACCCATAAAATGTACTATATAAATACGTTTCAGGAAGTAAACTCCATCCTTTTGTATCAGTGGAAAGGGATCCTTTGTGATTTCTGCTGCATATTTACATTTTTACAGATTAAAACAAAAATAATGTATGTTTTTATCCTTTTTAGCTCCAATAAAATCTTTTATAAGAAATTAGACGTTTAATTTTTAACAACAAACGTAAACATTTTCAAGTTGTCACTCTTAAAAAAATGTCACTTGCTTTGCCAATTTTCTTTCTTATATTTGAGATTGTATCAGAGATCATTTATTTATCCCATTATGGGGAAATTCCAGTGTTGCAACGCAAAGTTCGAGAACACAGAAATCCGCAAAAAGTCAGAAAAGTAACTGTTAAAATACATTTAACTCTAACTACAATATTAGAGTATAATTTGAATAGTTAAGATACTAAAGCATAAACATAATAAAAACATATATATATAAAACATTGTGCAATAGAATAAAATATAAGCGGCTATAATGTATTTTTCAATTTAAGATTTCAACTCAATGCTATAGACCAGATCGCACACACATTTTCTACCATTGACAGCCATGTTGAAATCCCCCATGTGTTTTGTCATGGTTGTTATGGTCTGGTGATATCGAATGCGTATTTATCCATAGATTCTTTGAGGCGGCAGTAGCAGCGTGTGTGTGTGTGTGCGTGTGTGTGTGTGTGTGTGTGTGTGCGTGCGGCGGCAGTACAGCGTGTGTGTGTGTGTGCGTGTGTGTGTGTGTGTGTGTGTGCGTGCGTGTGCGTGCGTGCGTGTGTGTGTGCGTGTGCGTGCGCGTGTGGGCGTTCCTTCCCAAATACCTCCATCTTTCTGCGGCGTCATGCAAGAGCGCCAGAGCCTGAAGCCATAGCTATACACCAAACCTGCCTCCAAAACCTCACACAATTTCTTCTTCTTTTTTTTTTTTTTTTACGTAACTTTTGAATCTTTCTGGATACGATCGGCACAGGAATTTTGAAGATATCGGTTCCTTATCCGTCACAGAATGCAGATAAGGTTGGAGGCAGAGAATTACATTGCTCTATTAACTTTCAAATCCCTTATTACCCCTATAAGCATTACTAAAATAGCACTTGTTTAATAATACATGTGCTATCTGGGTGATGTAATGTCATTTGTCCCATTGCTGTTATTTTTAGGGTGTGTATTACAATCAGATATCGTCCAAATCTGGTAAAATTGCACATTCACTGTAAAACTAATTACTGATAACGTCCCTATATCTTGAACTCAATTCTAAATATGGTTCACATTTTGTATTTATACAGGCTACAGGCTACAGTAATGTTTTAAATTGTAAAAATAGTTTTGTTTAATATCTACAAACTACCAAAATCAGAACTGAATGAATGTATATAACCTTTACTCCTGACCTTCTACTTGAAAATACCGTTTTAACCCGTCCTTTTGTTTGAGTGGAATGAGATCACATATGTTGCAATACTCGTGCTGTTGCAATATTTAACATTTTTAGATATATTTTAAAGCCATTTATTTTATTTTATTTATTTGTTTAGCATTTTTAGCTCCAGTGTAATCTTTTATAAGCTCTTTCTAACGACAAGTGTCTCTTTTTGTCGCGAGATCTCTTGTGGCTTACGTTGCGATATTGTACATTTTTACATACTTATATTTATATAACATTTTGGCTAATATTGTTAACTGCTATGGCAACAGCCCTAATCTTTCATCATTCTGAAACCCATAGATGCGTGTTCCAAATATATGACCTGATTTCAGTTGATTACCAAACACTTTTGCCGTGTTTTATGGGAATTAGGGTTTATTCCGAAGACATGAATCACAATAGTCATTTAGATAGATTTTTTCTTGGAATTTCAAAGCTTTCCAGCGAAAATACGCCATCGACGAAAAACTGTTTACAAAATACCACATATAATTTAAATGTACATTTTTATGCATCCTCATGTTTTTCAGCTTCCCGGTGAAAGCGAAATTTTGAAGACTTTTCACAATCCAAACGACGTAATGTGTGGTTTAAATTGTTAATTGCTATGCCAACGGTCCAATTATTATTATTTTTTAAAGCATTTTTAGCTTTAGTGTAATCTTTTATACGGTCTTTATAACAACAAACTGCTCGAACATTTTCAGTTTTCACAGTTCGTAGAAATACGCCCTCAAAAATCAAGACGAACTCGTGTGACTCATTATGGACACAAACTAACTACTAATGTTGCATTCTGTTATTTCTTTTATCAATTTTGTACATGTAGAATACTTTTTGGGGGGATAATTCCTTTATGGTTTGGTTTCAGTATTATCGTTTATCGTCTGTATTTACTTCAGCAATACATCGCACTTCGAAATGTGCCATCGCGACGGGCCTGCATACACATTTTGAGCGTACTTTTTAAATGCCGCTTCATAAATGAATAAATAAATAGTAAATAAGTAAATATCCGGCCCCGGCACCTTGTTCGGAGCCTAATCAGTGTATTCTACCACGGCCCCGGTCTTCCCTGTATTCATTACAAAGCAAAAACGCCACATCAAATGCCCATTTTACTAAACGCCTTTATTATGCTAATGGCCACACCTGCAAATTGTCTTTTAGCGGCTCGTTCCTCGCCAACGGAAGTCGCGGGATTAATTTGATGTGACAACAAAAATATACGTCTGCTTCGGCGCGCGCTAATTCATTTTTATTATTTATTATTTCATTTTACGAGCAGACAGTGAAGAGGCTGTAACTCTCTGACGCTGACAGTTCCCACTCCGGGATTAGAACCTGAATGTGTCACCGGTTGTGTTGTATGTCTTGGTAATGTGATTAATCGCGTGGCATTATCCCGCCTCCGTTTGTCTGTACAATGCTCTGTTTTACGGGAATTAGCTCCAGTTTGACATCGTTTATTCCTAAGACATAAATCACAATAGTAATACGGTTTTTGGGGTTTTTTTTGGGGCTTTGAATCCAAACATTTGAATTCTTGCCAGTGATAATATGCTACTGATAACGTACCAAATTACAATTACAATTTAAATTTTTTAAATTAATTTTTCACTTTGCATATTCATGGTTTCAGCTTCGTGTTGTAGGTGACATTTTGAGGACTTTTTACAATTCAAAAGATATCATATTTTGTTTAAAATTGCCAATCGCTATGACAACATGTGACAATATACGTTCCAAATATAGGAATATAACAGTTTTGCTCTGTTTTATGGGAATTAGCTGTAGTTTAGCTGTAGTTTGAATCACGATAGTAATTTACAAGCTATTGACAAAACCTGCTTACACAAGTGCCACATTACGTTACAATTTTAATTTCTAACTTTTGAAATCTTTAGGTATATTAATGGATTTCCGATTCGTGTTGTAGGTGTCATTTTGGGGACTTTCTAGAATTCAAAAGATATAATATTTTAGTTAAAACTGACAATAGCTATGACAACATGTGACCATATGTGTTCCAAATATAGGACACAATGGGAATTCGCTGTAGTTTAGCTGTAGTTTGTCATCGTTTATTCCATAGACATGAATCATAATAGTAATTTACATATATATTTGGAATGGACATTTTCAAATTTTGCCAATAAAAATAAGCTGTTGACAAAACCTGCTTACAACGTGCCACATTGCGTTACAATTTTAATTTCTACCTTTTGAAATCTTTAGGCGTATTGACGGGTTTCAGCTTCTTGTTGTAGGTGACATTTTGAGGACTTTTTACAATTCAAAAGATATAATATTTTGGCTGATATTGTCAATTGCTACGGCAACGACCCTAATTTTTCATCGTTCTGAAACCCATAGATCACTGTTTTGCTCTGTTTTATGGGATTTCCGTGTAGTTTAACTGTAGTTTGCCATCATTTATTCCACAGACTTGAATCACAGTAGTAATTTACAGATATTTTTCTTGGAATTTCAAAGCTTCCCTGTGAAAATAGACTTTTGACGAAATACCACATATAATTCAAATGTACATTTTTATGCAGACTTACGGTTTTTAAGGCGAGATTTTGAGGACTTCTCACGCTTCAAATGACGCAGTATTTGGTTTTAAATTGTCAATTGCTATGGCCAAATGTTTTTAAGATTCTGAAACCCATGAATATGCGGCAATATATTTGAGTTCCTTAACAACAAATCTTTAGAAAATGACGATTGAAATCAAGCTGAAATTTCAAGGGTGATTTGACTAGTTAAATATAACATCGAATGGTTAAATATAAAATAACAAAGGCTGGACTTATAGCTAACTTACTTATCTCTACGGGGTCTTGTTTGAAACCTGCTAACCCTGTAGTTTAGACATTCTAGTTTCAGACATGGGATTCTTGTATTAGCTTAGTTCATTTTTCAGTCTTTGCTAAAATACCGACGCTTCTGTTGTGCACTTTTAACTGAATCTTGACATGAAGCTACATCACAAATCAAATCACAATTTCAACATTTGTCTGTGAAATTAGCAGCAGTTTGTTGTTATCCATTCTGTCGACATAAATCATAGTAATGTTTTTGTTTTTTTTTTAGCTCGGTTTGGAGAGCAGACATCTTTAAATGCACGGGCTGCCGAATCCCCGCTGCTGTATTTTCCCTCTCCTCCAGACATGAACAGAATAGGTTACAATAATAGAGCGTTTTCCCCCCGTGCTCTCGGAAAACAGCTAAATAAAAAGAAGAAGGAGAAAAAAAGATGAGAGCTGCAATGACGAATGATTGTGGACCAAAAGTGTTTTCAGTAGAAATTATCCCGAATGTAGAAAATGTGTTTGCTGCATAGACGAAGGACATACATAGAAAAACATACCATTTTTCTTCCAGTGATAGTGCGTCTCATGTTAAATAAATAAATAAAATAAATCACTCGCAAAGATGTCACGTATGAAACTGCAACTACACGTATGAGACACATACTTTTATATATATATTTAATGACCATTTTAAACTGAGAAATTATGATGTTGTTTGTATGGGCCTGGGTGTGTGTGTATGGGCCTGAGTATGTGTGTATGGGCCTGGGTGTATATGTATGGATCTAGGTATGTTTGTATGGGCCTAGGTGTGTGTGTATGGGCCTGATTATGTGTGTATGGGCCTGAGTATGTGTGCATGGGCCTGGGTGTATATGTATGGATCTAGGTATGTTTGTATGGGCCTAGGTGTGTGTGTATGGGCCTAATTATGTGTGCATGGGCCTGATTATGTGTGTATGGACCTGAGTATGTGTGTATGGACCTGAGTATGTGTGCATGGGCCTGGGTGTGTGTGTATGGGCTTGAGTATGGGTTTGTATGGGCCTGAGTATGTGTATATGGGCCTGATTATGTGTGTAGGGGCCTGAGTATGTGTGTATGGGCCTGGGTGTGTATGTATGGACCTAAGTATGTTTGTATGGGCCTGGGTATGTGTGTAGGGGCCTGAGTGTGTGTGTATGGGCCTGGATGTGTGTGTGCATGGGCCTGGATGTGTGTGTGCATGGGCCTGGGTATGTGTGTAGTATCGTGATAACACCACTAGAGAAAAATTTACAAAATGAAGTGTATTATCAATCACAAAATCTCAAATTGTTCATTATTTGTTTCATATTTTGATTTAATAATCCCACTGCCTTTGTTTTAAAACATGTTTTTGCGTGTGTTTTAGAATCTGTATTGTCCTTTTAACAAATACACTAATCAAAATACAATTAGTGTTGTCACAATACTAAAATTTCAAACTTTATTTCAATACTAAGGCATAGACTTGATACTCAACACCAATTCTGACACCACGATGATAATAAAAACACTCTTTTAGACAATATACTGATTTTCCACATGAAATGGTAGTAGGGTTAGGGTTTTCTATTCCCATGTGGCCTTATATCTGTGTAATCCCTCAGTGTCCAGTAAGTTCCATAGTGGTCCATGGGCGTATACTGGTCTATGTGTCTTATACTTGTGAAAGATACAGCTCAAGATTATTTTAAAGCTATTCAGAAAAGGTTAATTTCTGAAAACGAGTCTTGTGTCTTATACTTAGCTACTAGTTCTGATACTAGTTTTAGTATCGATTAGTATCTGATTTTCATATGTTGTTTTTGTTTTATATTTACACATTAGTTATTCTTTCTACCCACATTTTTTTGAAGCCATTTGGACTTTTCCTCAAATTACCAAAACAACAACAGCAGCAGCCGTGTTTTCCTGTCACGTCCGCACCCCCCTCCGAGGTGAGAGCTCCCCCGCTGGATCCGCGCGGTATCATTTTCCCAAAGCTTGTCTGCGCTATTTAATGTGCTTTGAATGTGTGCGTGTTGTGTGTCTAATCATTATCTGCTCGCATCCCTCGCTCCTCTCCTCTCCTCTCTTCCTCTCCCGTCTCCTCTCCTCCTCTCCTCCTCCTCTGCAGTCTAATTTCTTAATGCTCCAGCACAATAGCTCTGCAGCAGCGTGGCCTCCGTAGACAACGCGCTGACCATGATTTGATTGAAAAAAAGAGGAGAGAGAAAAAAAAAAAAAAAAAACAGAAACCTAGGTCTTTGCCAGCCGTTTTTCCCTTAAGGTGATTCTGATGAAAGGCTATCATTTTAGCCAATTACACAGCTGCGGGGAGGGAGGCCGGCTTGATTTTATACTAACAGGTCGCAGAAAAAAACAAAAGTGTTCAGGGAATTTCAGGGCTATTACGGAAGGGTGGATGGAAAATAGAGATGTATTTTGGTATGTCATACTCTCACATGTGGGCCTGTCACGATAACGCAATTCGGAGTTCGATATATTGCTGAAGTATATACGGTAAACGATAATATTGGAACTGATTTGTGCCACTGACACAAAAAACCGCGAGCAGATTTAAACCACAAAAACTATTCTAAATCTACAATACTGTTAAAAATCACGAGCTGCGATAAATAAACAGCAGAACGAAACACTTTAGTCGTCGGTTTGCGTCTGTAATGAGTCAGATGTTGTTCATTCAACCTTTTAACGGCTTAAATCTTATCATATAGTCAAAAAATAACCACAAATTTTTCAGTACAAACAACAAAATAAATATTGACCCTAAAATACTGAGGTGTGTTGGGTATGTTCCAGCTTTCATACATTGAACTATAAATTGCTGTAGTGTAGCAGTTGGTTCAGTTGGTAGAGTGTTTGTCCACTGACCCAAAGGTTGGCGGTTCAAATCCCACGCCCACCGATGAATGCTGTCATTGCGTCCTTGGGCAAGACACTTAACCCACCTCGCTCCCTGTGTCTGTGTACACATTTGCAAGTTTATTGGGGATTTATATTATAATGTTAAAGGTGCACCCTGTAACTTGTCTGGTGAAAGGTCTGTCATGTATTTATCCCCATGGAGATGTTGTTGCTTTGCCTGAAATGTTTCCCAATATGGCATTTATTTGTGGTGTCTATCTTGCATAATGCCATACCGTGGAACATTCCAGGCATGTTGTTCCTGAATATTTCTTTACCAAAATTTCTTGGAAGCAATAAAAGAGGTGTCATCAGTAGACGAAATACCATCCAAAATGCAGGAATGATTTACGCCAAGTTTTCAGTCAGTTGGAACGTTCATTTAATGTCATGTTGGCGACAGTAGCTCAGTTGGTAGAGTGTCTGTCCTCTGAGCTGAGGTTGGTGGTTCAAATCCCGGTCTTGACATCATTGGTGGAGCTGTCAGATACACTGACCCACAGGTTGGTGGTGTGATTCCAGCTGCCACAGGTGAGTGCTGTCGTTATGCCCTTGGGCAAAACGTTAAAAAAGTGACCATATTTATATTTGTCACATTATAACTACACAGGTTTTGCTTTGTTTACGTTATGGTTGCTAGGTAACAAACAATTACCTCTACATTTGTCACATGCTGCTACCTCCTCAAAAACAGACCTGGAGTTGTGTTTTGTTTCATTCACACACGTTTGAGTAACACTTTATTATTAGTCTGTCGACATCTCGAAAGCTCAAAATGCTCCGTTCCACCTTGTGATGTCATGAAGCGGTAGTTTTCAAGTCAACAGCTACATTTTACCTTTTGTTCAGTAGAGATTGGCAATTCCAGGGCTGAAATGAACCCGAGTCTAACCTGTCATATGCGCTTTAACATAAATCTCGATATCTTTATTGAAAACCACCTCCTACAGAAGAAAATACAGACTTTGTTAAACCAATGTCACGCCTGGTTCGTACATGCACACAGATCCATATATACGACGTGAGAGGGGAGACCTTTGGAGAACAGTACCCGACCCAGGCCCCCCTCTCCTCGCTCAGCCTAAAGGTTAAGGCTCGCCCCCCCACCCTCCTCCCCCGCTCTCCAATACGACGGGTTTAGATAACAGTCATGTGATCCTCTGCATCCACGCACAATATACGTCCGCCCCACTAAACCACAGAGTAACCTTTTCAGGCCGGTCACAGGCAACACAAACCAAACGGGAGTGCACTGATGTCATGGCCGATTAGGGTCGTCAAAAGTATCGAAAATCAGATACTAATCGATATTAAAACTAGTATCGAAACTAGATACTCATTTGAGCAGGTGTCGATACTAAAAAAGTCACATTCGCAGGACGGAAATGAACCTTTCCTGAAAATCTTTAGAATGATCTTGAGCTGGATCAGAACAAGTATAAGACACTATGGAACCTAGTGGACGACTGAGGTATTACACAGATATAAGGCCACATGGGAATAGAAAAGAACGTACTACCATAAATTTTTGTACTGTGACGACACTACGGCCGACCAATTATAACCTCATAATTCAGCTGTCTTGATGTGATTAAACAGAGGTCATCAAAAGTATTTAGGCTTTTAGAGATATATAAACTCAGGATACATGGTGAATCTGTAATTCCAAAATACAATACAACAGTCTGTAGTCGAACATGTAAATGATTTGTTGGCATGGGATGTGTTCAGTAAATCGATAACGAGGATTTATCAGATTACAATATCGTCGTGAGAACTTAACGTCTGTTTAAGGAGCGCTTTTATTGTCTTTAGTGAAATTTATCCTCTGTATTTGACCCATCCTTCAATGCCGCTGGGTCAAGAGCAGTGGGATCCATCTCCAGATTTTGAGATAGTCTTGTTCAGGACTAACTTAGCTGGAGGATTGGACCTATTGTGCATGTTTTGGGTTGTGATAGGGGAAATGCTTTTTATGGTTTTATTCATTTGGATCCAAATTAGCATCAAACAGTCAAACAGCTTCATTTCATTCAAATAAATTTAAGGAGCTTTGTTGTTTTATGAAATCTTGTAAACCTTTTGAATTTAAAATTATTTTCTAATATTGTTAAATGTTTACAAAGCAGATTCCATTCATACATTCCTCTAGAACTGGAAGACCCGACTTTTTCCTGATTTATTCTCAAGGCCATACAAAAATCCCATTCATTTTTCCTTCTCTCTTGTAACTTAAGGAGCTCCGTACATGTGCGTCTTTTAAAGTAGCAATATTTTTCAGTTTGTCTGTTCTTGGGTATCACTCCTGTGCTGTACTCTAGCCCCTCATTCTCTCTCTTTCTCTTTCTCTCTCTCTCTGTCTCCCTTTCCCTCTGTATCACCCCCTCTCTCCCTTTCCCTCTCGCTCTCTCTCTCTCTCTCTCTCTCTCAAATGCATCCTTTTAAAGTAACATTGTTTTTTCATTTTGTCTGTTCTTGGGTATCCCTCCTGTGCCGTACTCTAGCCTCCTTATTCTCTCTCTCTCTTTGTGTCACTCTCTCTCTCTCTCAAATCATTCATTCATCATCCTTTTAAAGTAACATTATTTTTCAGTTTATCTCTCCTCCTCGTCCTCCTCCTCTCGAGCTCTCTCCTGCAGCTCTGCGTTCGTTGCAGATTGGAGCTGGTTTACGGATGCCACCTCAGACTCTAAAAGCTCTTGTGCTGATGGTGTAACTGCAGATCAAACCATCCCTCCCCCGAGAGCCGCTGTGCTATTAACCCCAACACTGCAGTTTGTCTACGGCATTAACCCCATTATCCAGGTCCTCTCCTCTACAACTCAATCTCTCTACTCCCTCTGTCCCTCTCCATCTCTCTCCCTTCCTCCATCTTTTGCTTTCTGCTCCCTCCCTCCCTTTCTCTCCTCTTTACTAATCTGACTCTCTCTCTCGCCCTCTCCATCCCTTCCGCTCTGCCTCTTGTTGTCTCTCGTTATCTCTCTCTCTCTGTCCTCATCTCTCTTACTCTCTCCCTATCCCTCTTCCTTTCTCTCACGCTCTCTACTCTTCATCCGTCTGTCTATGTCTGTCTCTCCTTTCCGTCCCTCTCTTTCTCGCTCATACTCCCTCTCCTCTTTATGTGTCTATCTCTCTCACTCTTGTTTTGCTCTCCTTTCCATCCTTCTACCTTTCTCTATTACTCTCTTCTCCATCTCACTACATCTGTCTCTCTCTCTCTTTCTCCCTGTCTCTCTCTCTCTCCCCCTCCCTCTTTTCCTTTATTACACTTCATCACAGCTATCACATCCCTCTCTCTGTCTCTCTCCCTCTCTCTCTGTCTCTCTGTCTCTGCCTCTCTCTCTCCCTCCGTCTCTCTCTCTGTCTCTCCCCCTAACTACACTTCATCACAGCTATCACATCCCTCTCTCTCTGTCTCTGCCTCTCTCTCTCTCTCCCTCTGTCTCTCTCTCTCTGTCTCTCCCCCTCCCTACACTTTATCACAGCTGTCACATCCCTCTCTCTCTCTCTCCTTCTCTCTCTGTCTCTGTCTCTGCCTCTCTCTCTCTGTCTCTCTGTTTTTCCCCCGCCCTCTCTCTCTCTGTTGAGTGCACCAGACTTACTTACAAGTCAGATCTATGGAGGGACAATCTTGCTAATAGTAAGAATTTGTGGTTTTGGAAGGTTTTCAGTAAATGCAAGATAGAGGAGTTTAATGCCGTACAGTGGGACATTCCAGACAGTACAGAGAAATATAAACATTTCCCCACTGGTCCAAAGAAAAAGTACACAAAATAAATCCAACCCACTCACAGAAAACTGTAGAATAGAAACATTAGTCCAGCTTCAAAAATGTTTGCATTCAGTTCTGTGGAAATCATGTGACTTTAAATTTTCTTGCGACGTTAGAAATCAAAATGGCCGACTTTTCTTAAATTTTGTACCTAAAATGCGATTTCATGGCTGATTTAGAAACAAAATAAACTAAATAAAACATTTGATATAAACTGATATAAAGTTGGGTTAGGGTTTTGTGTACTTTTTCTTCGGACTAGTGGGGAAATGTTTATATTTCTCTGTACTGCCTGGAATGTTCCACTGTACGGCATTAAACTCCTCGATCTTGCATTTATTGGAAGCCTTGCAAAACCATGCACTCTTACTATAAGCAAGATTGCCTCTCCGCAGATCTGACTTGTAAGTAAGCCTGGTGCACTTGCTTGGATCCATGGAGATAACTTTACGATGCGGTGGAACAATCCGGGTAAAGCAGTAACTATCCTGCTTATTTTACCCAAATTATCGTTGTTTGTAAAAAGTAAAAGAAAATAGAGAAGAAAGACAAAAAGAAAAGAGTAGTTGTTTAAGTGGTATTTTTTTCCTCCAAAACAAGTGTGTTCCTGCTGGTTTTGAAATGCAGGAGCGACGATATATACGTGTCTATGTAAATATGTGATTATATTTCGATATCTTTAAACTTTAACATTACACAGACTTTAATTAACAAGCTGCTATAAACTAAATAAACACATACACATCAATAAGCAGTAACTATACCACTATAAAACAGTTTTCAGATAAATATTGACCCAAAATGATCGTTCCATCTTTCATTTATTAAAAAAAAACAGAAACAAAACCCTTCCCAGATGACTGAAAAACACTGTGATTTTCTCCAAGATTGGTTTTACAAGTTCAGCCCCCCTCCCTCTCCGCCGCGGGGTCCCAGAGGTGCTTTCTGTTTAACGAGCCTGGATATCTGTTTCCTAAAATCAATCGAGTGTCTTAAACGAACATCCCCGACCATCTGCTCCGGGGCCCTG
>JACM01071620.1:0-50472 GCA_000787095.1 Periophthalmodon schlosseri
ATAAAACTTTTGTTTTGATTAGTTTCAGTGTAGACAAGATAAGGCTCCAATTCTCAGTCAAACCAAGTGTATTGAATATTAGTGATTTGCGCATCAATACCAAATATCAATATATAAATACTGAAAAGTTTCTATTCTCTTCAAGCTGGGGCAGAACTAAGATAATTGGCCTTTACATGCCAAGGAAAACGTCTGTATCGGTAACAGATACTTGGCATGATTACATGTACTATCAGTCTGACCTCTAGTATATAGCCATAGTTGCCTTTCCAAGTTTGCTCAACTCCACTGTACTGAATGTTATGATAATCTGTTTAATTCCCCTGACCATTAGCAGTCTGTGAACATTCCCTAATACCAGTCTGCTTCTCATTTGCCACTCCTCTGATTGCACCAAGCAGTGGGCACCTAATTTGTTCGATGGAATGGGCTCACGATTACTGAAGCAAAGATTTAATATATCTCTGAAAATTAGGTTGACTTTAATATTTTTACACACTCCAATGAAAAGCTTACACTCCAATGAAAAGCTTACATAAGGACTAGTGGTTTGGAGGATTTCTTCACTTGACTGGTTTTGAACTTTTATGGGGAGTTTCTTTGGGTTGCACACTTAAACTTAAAGGGCCTGCACCCCCTACTTTTCCATGTATTTGAGCAAAATTTGTCTTGCCCCAGTATAAGCAGCTCTTTAAGATCAAAAATAACTTTGCTGTGTGCTGTCTGCATTTAATTACCAAGCGTTTTATTGTCCGGTAATCAGGAAGTGGTTGGTTAGCATGATAGCTGTTGTTAGCAATACCGTGAAAGTAAAACTCACCACTGGCCTCTGAAAGTTATGAAATGCACAAAACTCATCACGGTGAATAATTAAAATGCTTGGAATGCATAAGGAAAGCGAGGAATAACTTTGGACCACTGCAAACCCTTTACAATGAACCAGTTCTTTTTTTCACTCTTTTAAGACAGTAAAAATCAGGTACAGCACCTTTAAATAATATATTCCCTTCATACAAGTGGACATCATAAAAAGCATAGTGGCCATTGCGTTGGCACACAGCAACTTGACACAATGCCTGAGTGAATAAAATATAAGTTAGTACATTTTCACCATGTAGCTTAGGGTGTCCTTTTTGCAGCGGCATATCTTGCACATGATGGAGGGTGTGAAGCCAGAAGTCTAGAGGCCTCAATAAATCATTCCTACCTCAAAAATAGTGCGCTCATGATGAATGCGAGTTTACTGGAAGTGTTTTAGCAATGAACAATGGCGGCATGTGTGCATGTCTATGTGTGACAAATCTGGAAGCAGTTTATGGTCAGCCGCAGAAGCCTTATGTGATTGGACAAGCGATGTCACTCCTGGTCTTAAAGGGATTTGCACAACACCGAGGGCATCCGACAGTCACATTTGTGGAACAAGGAATTCAGGATCCACAGCTCACTTCATTTCACTTCCAATCTTGAGCTTGATCTTCCAATCTTCTTATCTTGAATCCTTTTAGCAGTTTGTATTTGTGGTGACTATTAAGGCTTGAAAGTAGATCTTTATTAGATTTTTCTGTTTATTTATGCATATTGATTAACATTAGCTTAAAAGTACTAATGTTATTGTCTTAAAAACAATAATTGTTATTGTCTTAAAAACATGAAAAACAGAACTAGTTTATTTTTAATGGTCTGCAGTGGTCCAAAGTTATTCCACACTTACCTTACCTAATTATTAACCACAATGGGTTTATGAGTATTTTTCACAACAAAGCAGAGTGGAGCAGAGTTTGCCAAGGCGGTAAAGCTAACAGCAACTAGCATGCTAACACACACTTCCTGATTACAGGACAATATTATTTTTTCTTGTTAGATGCAGAGAGCACGCAGTGGACTTATTTTGATTTCAAGAGCTGCTTCTATATTGCACTGGGGTAAATAAAGTAGGCTAATTGGAAATATGATTATGTTTGCAAAGTGACTCTATACGTCTGTGCCTCCTACATGTGGTGGAAGTAATCCTACAGATACATGACCTTTTGTGTTACCTCTTTAGGTCCTCTCTGGTCCATCACATTATCCGAAATTACTATATTTTAATTATTTAATTACAAAAACCTGAACTAACCAAATTGGTTGTAATTTAAATCATGTGTCAGACTAAAAAAACTATCATTCCTAGGGTGTACCCAGTCAAAGCCCACATTTGTTAAAATAGGCTTCAGTGATTCTTAATGCTAATAATAGAAATTTCCATAGTAGGTCTACAAAATATTGCTAAGTAGTAGTAGTGGTTCCTTTGAGCACTATTTCACTCCGGTATCAACTTTTAAGCACAACTTACATGTGTAAACTTCTCCACTTCAGTCACTTCTCTCAAGTTTCTTTTAGTTTTCCATTTTACAATTTCCTGCTGGTGTTGGCATGTAATTTTGAGATATGTTTACATATTTATTCTTCCTTGGAGTTGTTTGGGGGTTTGTTGTACAGTAAGCTCTGAATGGCACAGAGGGCTTCCAGAATCCCTCATATCTCCACAGTGCGCCTTCTGTATTTCCCAAACCCATTCCAAACAACAACCCCCTCCCTGTTCCAAAGTCAAGATAAATATGAAACCAAAAGGAGAAAATCATGCTTGAAGCGAAGAAAATAATCTCCCTTCTGCCTGTTTCACTCCTCTGTGTTTAATTGATAGAAATTGCACGCATCAAAGAAAACGCACACTGAGATTTAATGGGCATAAAATGGACATTAGCATTTTAAAGAGGTGGATTAACACATTAATCCGGGCAATTTTCATCCAGCACTTCCCAATGAGATCGTCACAGCACACGGGCTCCTAATGGGGCTTAACTAGCATTTACTTTTAGTGCTCTCAGGGATAACACCCAACTTTAGGTTTTCAAATATGAGGAAATGAAGGTGTTTAATGACGTTTCATACGCTTTGAAATGAATGTCTCTGTAACACATTAGATGGAGATGTGGCCATGCCTGTGCTAAAACACTCTTGTGATCTTTAACTGGAGATACGAGAAGGCCTACTGTGCCTCACGAAATGTATTATTTGCTGCGAAAGTCAGGGATGATCAGAGGGTCTCTTTCTTTGCCTTTTCCACCAAATGGCATTTAACTTGTTATTGTGCATTTATTCATTTAGTCAAAAAAACTTACAAAAAAACTTGATAAACATGCATTCTTACCATGAGTGGAATCTTTTCTCCACAGATCTGACATGTAACTTGGTCTGGTGCCATCACCTTCTTGTTGTTCTTGTTGTTATTATTTTAATCTGTGTAAAAATGAGGTGTTCAAAGACATACAAGAGCGTATGGCCCTGAGGTACGAGATTTTATTAAAGATTGTTCAGTACTTAAAGTTTTTGTAGCCTAAAGTCTAATTTACTCCTGAGTCCTGCTTGGACTGGCTCAGATGGTAGAAGGGTCTCTGTTTGATTGGTTCAGTCAACTTCGGTGCATGAGAAATAGACTGTATACATTTTAATTTGCTACTACAAAGATGCTGTTGTGCATGCATACTGAGTCACGATTAAATTGCCTGTCAAGGCAATCAAAGTGCAGGCAGAATGAAAACCATGCAGTTGACTTTGTGTTCTTAATATATGTGGTTTGCTCCAAATACGCACACTAGCTTGTTGAGCACAATCATACAACAAAAGCAAGAACATGATTTCACCATGCACGCCGATTGCTGCGGGGCCTGTACATACGATCGAAGCGCATCCGTGAAATGCTCGGAATCAGATGAAACTCATTTTGTCCATCCCTAGACACACTTGCTAGCCATCTCGAAATTCTACCACTGAAAGCAAACACAACATTATAGATTCTTTTAACCCACGACTTATCAAACCTGCATTGAAGTTTTTGTGGAGTCCCAGTGGAGATACCGTCTTTTGCATAGTAGGGACACACGTATTATGAGTAAACATGTCCTCTCTATGTTTCTATCCACACTAAGCATTGCTCACACACACCTTAAGGGATCTCCAGCCAATATCAGTAGCACGAATTATCTTGATGAAATCCCGCCAAATGCTACAACACTTTGCTGTGCTCCTCCCTTTGTTAGAACAGTTTACACACCACAATGTATACACACGCAACACGCAAGCCCCGCTGTACCTCCACGCAAAGAGAATACAATGTAGGTCATCAAGCAGAGAAGGACTGGGAACGCGTTGTTGTTGTGTCTCCGGAGGGAAAGGCAAGAGGCAAAGGGATGAAAAAAGGCAAAAAAACCCCACAGCGGAACAAACAAAAGCTTCTTCAACTAACTGTTAAAATGTGTAAAAAGTGTCTGTTTTGGGTTGGGGTAAAAAGAAAATCTCTTGCTCACCTCCTATACAATTCTCTCTGGTGAATAGTTGATGCGACATACCTTGCACTCACCTCGGCTGTACTGTCGGCACCATTAGCATTCTGACATGAGATTGCACTCAAGACAATGTCGGAATATTTGATAACATGGATTGTGAAACCGAAACACTGCTCTGAATTAATAAACAACATATTCTGGAGCTTTTAAGGGCAAGATCCGCCCTTTTTCCCGGGGCTCAACATAATAAAAGTGATATTGCTTTTGCATCCCAGATTCGTGTGTCTGTCCGGTACCATCTGACTAATATTAGAGAAAGCTCTCAAACTTCCTGGATGGAAATCAGAGATGGGTGTTTCCGGAGATGTGCTCAGGCAGGATGCCGTGGACCATGTAACCTCAGCGACACAAATGACTGATGTGGCGAGGCACGGATTCCACAGCATGCGGTCTAAAAGCGCACTATCTTACAAGAGCCATGAGCGTAAATGCTATGTTCAGTCTCAGGCCTGACCTTAAACCACTGAAAAACAGAGATTGACAAGAAAAATCTTTTACTGTTCTATTCAAAGCAGGGTGAGGAAAAAAAATCTCTACTTGAGTAAAAAGCAGATAATGCATCAAGAAGGGAAAATATAAGAAATTTTAAATGTCTCAAAAATTTGAAAAAAATTGTTAATTCTTAATTGTTTGCAGCAGTCCAAAGTTATTCCTCCCTTTCTTAAAGCAATCCTAGCATCCTAAACACTAAATATTCACTGCGATGAGTTTATAAGAGTGTTTCACAACTTTCAGAGGTCAGAGTTTGAGTATCACTCCACCGCCAACGGCTAGCATGCTAATAGTGCACCGGCATTACTTCTTGGTTCATGGCTGATAAAAAAAACTTTAAAACTGGTTGCTTATGTTGACCCTAAGACCTGCTTTTAACGCCATCTCTGGTAGGCCTCATACTACACTGTCAGTATACTCCAGCTCTTACTTCTATTAAAAAAAAAAAACAACAAACTTCTAAATGTATCTGATTTAGGCCCTTTCTAAAATAACTCAATCACTCGTCGTACACTTAGCAACAGTTTTGCAGAATTCTCATCACATTGCCATAACCTCACACTTTGCAAATACAATAATTCAGCAGGCTTCTATTCCCCACACATGTTTACCAGACAAAGTGGAAAAAGATCTTCTCAATCGTCTCTGCAAAAGATAATGTTCACATTCCACTGCAACCGCTTTATCATGGTCAGTCATTTTGTTTTGCCAGAAAATCAAACACACAAAACGTACAGCGATGGGAAATGTCAATAACCAAACCACAAGTACAAATCCAGTCTTGCTGAATGTGCATCACCTTTGTATTGTTCCATTTTTCCTATTCAGCGTTTCAGTAAAAAAAATAAAATAAAGGATTACATAAAAGCACATATTGTATATAGGCAAATGTTCACCCAGAGGTTAACTACGGCCAGTGTTGGAAAGCATATCAAAGCTGTGGAGCGTCTCCTTTGAGAATAATTACACTTACTGTAGCTGCTGCTCTGTCTGATTTCAGTTAGCGGCCATAGAGACAGCCAAGGAGCAGGGAAGAAAAAGGACAGACATATAGTGGAATCCTTGTCTGCTCATTTGACTTGGCCAAGCTTCTGACAGCTTAAAATGGGAAAAATAAATGTATAGTTTGAACCATAGGATAAGGATCAGAGTCAGACAGATGCTATGAGGAAAAATCCAATTTCTACACGAGAGCTTGTGAAAACTGCCACATCAGTAATTGAATAGAGAGTACGGTGATGAATTGATCAAAGCAGGGAGCTTGCAAAGTTAATGAAAATAATATAAAAACAGCTTTTTCTTCCCAGTGATGGAAGGGTTTACAGGGGTGTTGTTTTATCCAAGCACTGGGACCGATCTTTTAATAAGGATCATAATATGAGAGGTTTCAAACAATATACAAAAAATCATATCAGAAGCCCGTGAACAGGGGAGAATTTGATTAGGACAGTGTGAGGCGGTTTTGTGTATCCGATCTGAATGAGTGTGAATGTGTGGAATAGATCCATCCTTTTCCTGATGTGGCTCCCAGCAGTCGACAGCTCTGCCAAGCGTTGTCATTTTCTGGCAGCCAGATTACTCTTGGGGTGGCATTTTCACAGTTGTCAAGTGAGGATTTAATGGCCAATTATCCTCAGATAAATATATCTGGGCGAAGGAGAGGGAGCCGTCACAGGAGCGCGAGACTATGGCTTCTAATTGTGGGGCTAAAGAAAGAGAAAAACACGTTGTCTGGTCAAAGCCTCCGAGACTGGCCCACTTCCTCTGTCCCTAGTCTGACACTTCATCATCACTCCACAAGCAGCTTTGGATCCCGTAAAATAAGTCCACTGTACTCTCAATCTTGTGTTATGCTAACGGCAAACTACACGTTCATGTTACTGTTAAACTGTTGTTGATGTTTGTTTTTTTTTTTCCTTTTTGTACCAGAACAGTGTTGACAAGAGTAATTTTTCTACTTGCCATAGGCATCACTCACTCAAAGACATGTTCAGGCTAGTGATATGAATGGAGTAGAAATTGCATTTTATTCTTTAACCAATGAACAAGTTGATGTCATTCAGGCACAAAAATCTGCATATCCACATTTTTTCTAACCAGTAGTCAATAATGTATACATAGTTGTCTATTTGTAAGTTTATAAGTAAGTGAACAGGCCTTAGGTTTAGGGTGTGAACAACAGACATAGCCTACAGTACATTTGGGTTGCTGCCAGGTTAGCAGGGTGTAGATGTCAATGGGGATGATGCTTAACAGGGTGTGCAGGCCGTGCCAACGTCACCTCAGCTTAATGACAGTGACAGTCTCAATCACTGGACTGGTGGAGTGGATTTAATGCTTCGCCTTTAGCACCAGGAAGTACTGATAATGACGCTCGGTGGCATGGAGCGTGTCCTCTCTGACATCAGCAATGATTTAAACTCCTGCAATGTTGAGTTCAGGCACACATGAAGAATAACACGTGTGCTTATGGGCCATTGTGTGCTGTGAGATTGGTAACTCACACCTTACTATTAGCTACAAAAATAAGTATGCTTATGGCCTCACTATTTGATGTGGGCTATAAAATTTTATTTTCAATATTATTATAGGACTAGTAACAGTCAGGCAGTTTGTCTGATACTGCAGGTAAGCTATTTAGTTGTGTTTCCTCGCAGTCTAGCAAAGCACTGGAAGGGAGAATTGAAAGGACTAATGTGATGGCTCTTTTCTACATATTTCAATTGAATTAATTGGCTTGGTGGCCTGGGTGTTCAATATGTGTGTGGCATTTTTGAGCTAACAAGCTACCTTGCTAAGCAGCTATTAGACACAACCATGTGCAATGACCTGTGCGACATGTCACGGTCTACACGTGTCAAAAAAACCAATAAGGCAGACATTTTCTGTATGCATATAGCTCATTATATTAGATTGTAACATGCTATTCAGTCATCTTTAAGAAGAGGAAGTCCAATTAGATTTAGCTGTCATATTATATATCAGTTAGACGCAAACATTGGACTACTACTACTCTCTCTTAGTCAGCTATGCTAACATTATATTAAGACTGATTAGCAACAACCAAGATGGCATACTGAAAATGCATCAAATAATGGTAAAATCTTTAAATTTCACATTTCCACAGCAGAAGAAGGTAGGCCGACTTACAATCTGTGTCTGAATAATGTAGTAATGCAGCCAAAAGAAACTAAATCAGGTTGAATATAACAATTACTTTTGAAACAGTATATATAGTTTATTGTTGCTCATTGATGAAGACTTTTAGTATGATTTGTACTAGAAACTGACCATGCAAAGTGATGTGAAGTCAAAAATGACTTCATAAATTAAGTTAGATTGCCAAGGCAATTGTGCAAAATTGACCAAAAAGTATACTTTTACGTAATAACTAAATAAGTTAATCTATAATAAAATGTGGTTGGCAATGCACACTTATCATTATATTATCTGATGCAAGATGACCTAATGTAATGCTCCCCTTAAAAATTGGAGTTAAACATTTTCCTACACATTGTCGCCTCAGATTTTGTTACGGTTGACTATTTGTGCAGTTTAATATGAAGCAGTGCAATCGTTACTGCTTCCTGGCTTTTTTTCTAGCTGCTCTTTATATTTACATTATTGTCATTGACACCATAATGATGGGTGTGATTATGCATGCGGACGTAGCTGTGAACGGGTGTGTTGACACGGTGTTGACAGGCTGACGCGGTCACATCTTTCCCACTGTCTCAGGTGGGAGCTCTGGTTATGCACAGCCTTCATTTAGATTCGATTACAGTGATGCACGCCTTATGGGTGTCACTTCTTTTCCGCTTCACAATTTAGGGAGAGAGGATGGGCAGTAATTGTGCTACCTGGGTGCCGAGGCCCTGGTGGCAAATCAAGCAGTGGGTGCACAGTGGCATATTGTCTGGCTGCCGTTCTCCATCTCATTTATTTGCCTCCAGTTGTCAACTGTGAATATCACCGTGTGCAAATTAGCTTGCTAGGCCTTCAAGGACCTGCACTGTGCTCTTTCTCCACCCGCCCCACTCGCATGATGCCTGTTATGTCCAATTACACACACTGTAGTTGTGATTAGCATGTAAAACTAGCAACTCTGCCGTTAGCATCCACGCACGTGAAAGATATACACTGTAAAAAGTTTGCTGCAGATATTACAGTAAGTTACTGGCAGCTGGATGCCAGTAACTCTAGTGTAGTGATACTGTAGTGATATTGTAGCTATACTGTAGACGAACTTTACAGTAATATATTTCGGTAAAGTCCGTCTACAGTACATCAAATGATACTGTATAATGAACATACAATATCACTGCTGTAATTACTGTACTGTAGTGATACAATAGTGATACTTTACAGTACTTCTGTACTTTAAACATACAGTATCACTATTGTAATAATTACAGTAATTTACAGCAAGTTACTGTAATGATTACAGTAGTGTTACTGTAATATTAGACAGTAGTACTGTAATGCAAATGACAGTAAAGTCATGGCAAAATTCCTGTTTATTTTATAGTAATTTGCTGTAACTGATTTATTTTTATTTTAGTTAAAAATACCAGAAAGTTGCCATGTTTTTTTCACTTTATTGAGTACAGAAGATCAAACTCAGGTAATACAATAAAATTAAACACTGATCCATCTCAAATGTGGTCCAGAGATGATATAAATACTCTTGTACACTGGGGCAAAATATTATACTTAGATTATTTGCTTTAAAATGTATCAGAACTAAACAACCATTACATTTTGAATAAAAGGATTACTTTTTTTTAAACTGAGATGGTTTTACTGGTGTATAAATTATCAGTATGTTGGCTCCAAGAGAAAGTGAGCGCATAAGTAGTACATATAGTCAGTGTATTTTACAAAAATACATTGAGACTTTTACAAAATGTCAAAGTAATATTACCAAATACAAAAAATATTCACTTTTTTTTTTTAAACAAATAATTCCTTTTTACAACAAACAGCTAAATACACTATTGAACAAACAATTTCCAATGTGTCCCGATGAATAAATACAGCAATAAATAGATGACTTCCCTAATTTGTAATGTGGTCCACAGTTTGTTCTGGACAGTTTTCTGGTGCTCAGGTTTAGGCTGATTAAGGAATGGCACATTGATCACTCTGGAGTTGTTGAAAATATGACAACAGAAAGTAACATTTAATCATTTTAAAATTTTCAGGTAAAACAGAAGTCAGAAATACACAAAAAGTTCACATAAAAAATACAGTTTACAGATACTCACCAGTCAGCCAACAGTCCAACTGTAGTGCCACCGACCACGCATCATTTCCACAGCAGAGCTATCAAGATGGAATATAAATGATTTTTATCATTTACAAAGTACAAACACTGACTTTCCACATCTTCTGTCGTATGAGACTAAACTATGAACTGCATTTCTCATTTACATACAGTTAGTGATAGTTTCACCTTTTTACAAGACTCGCAACTGTCCAACTCACTACAGTAATACAGACTTACAGTTGTGGCTGACTGTTTCAGTGAAGGTTGAAAATTACATAATGACATATAATGTATAATGTATATGATAATGTAACTCTTTTTACATTTGATTTGCTTTATTTGTCAATGAACTATGACTGTTTCTCTCCTAATAACAGAATGTGTTAGAATCATGGTTGAATTTAGTCAAACATCACAAACATTATTGTCAGGTCAGCATAGGCTACAGGATCAGGACTAAATGAAATTATTATCAACATTTTGACATAGTTGAACAATAACTTTCACTATTTAACTTTCCTGAACTAAATGCAGTTCTGTTTCTAGTGATATATTGTAAACAGTAATAAATATGTAAATATACTCATTTTCTCCCATGAAAGGCAGTGATGCCTCTCCTTTTGTCTTCCATGCACTGTTAAGTGAGGCGCCACTGTGATTGGTCTTTTTTTTTTTTTCCTACCTAAGCCACTACTGTACTGTAATGTTTACATAAACCTTACTGGAGTTATTACAGTAATGTAATATCACTGTAATGTTTACAGTAACTTTACTGTAAATTTTACAGTAACTGTACTGAAATGTTTACGATAGCGTTACTGTAAATGTTTCTCTTACAGTATAATACTGTTCACATTACAGTAAAGTACTGAAAAAATGATAGAAATCATTTACAGTGTAGTACACGGTGCCACACATAAACACATGTGCTTCATTACTCAGACTCCTGGAGAAGTCTTCCTTAGGGTTTTAATCTGCTTGGAGGCTCCTAGAGGCCTTCGACCTGCTGTGTTGCAAAGGAGAAAATATTGATTATTTAGTTTAACAAGAAATAATTTTCCATCTTAGCTGATGCAGCTTTTCTTAATAACCAAACAATGGAATACAACATTAATATAGCACAATCTTTTTGGCAAAACAAATACTTACATAATGAATTGTCGTCCAATACTAGCTGCTAAGAATTTGAGTATTGTCAGAATAGAGCATTGTAGTCATAAAGTTGGGTTAAAAAAGAAAAAAAACCTCTGATGTTATAACATTTATTGTTATTTCAGTCCGCAGATTTTTACAGCATGTCTCTCAACATGGCTCAACCCAAAAAGCAGGATTACTCAGGCTCTGGCCACATGTGAACCACATATTATGTGGAGAAGTATTGGCCCCTGACCACCCCTGCTCTTAAAACTGCAGTGAAAACAAAAGAAGACAGTTCAAAGGCAGCGTCTGTTTTGTGTGTAGTCATGGTAGCTTGCCATTGGACGCTTTCATCATATGGCTCAGTGATGCCACAGCACCCAGAGGGCTGATGTCACAGCCAGGTCAATGTCACATTTGAAAGAGACGAGCGATGGCTGCCAAGGACTTGTGGGGAGAGACAAATTTAACATAAGTGTCTTGAGATGGGAAGCAAGAAGGAAGGCACCATGTGGCATGCTCACCCACGCACCGGCGTGTCAGGCCTGTGTGCTGTCAGCCAAACTGCAGGCCTCAAATCCGAGGATGCACACAGTCAACCACATGCTTCCGTTTATGTCTCTGTCATTCTCTGTCTCCTCGCTGGAGCCCACTCAAATGGACCAAGCACTGTGCAGAAACAAAGGGCGCATTGCTATCCCCAGTGCCGCGCTCACTGCTCCGGAGCAGCTGTGGAAATGTCAAACAGGGTTGAGATGAGAGAAGTGTCGTGAGTGGGATGAAACTGCTGACACCTCATTTCCTTTCATTCCCAGTTCTGACGCTACTTTTGTCACAGAATGTTTTAGATATTGTGGAGGTCCTATCTCTTGTCACTTGCGCTTTTCACCTGACATCAACAGCGGAAACCCAACACATGCTATCACGCAAACGGCTTCTTGTGAATCATTTGTTCTGCCTTAGTAGAGAGCCTTTGTTTGAACTTATGCTGTCTGTTTCTTCCCCAAAACTACTTTTGAGAGCAAGTGCAGAGACAATGTTTTTTTTCTACCTGGCTCCAGGTCTCTTCTGCTAGTGTGGTTGATTGCTGTCTCCCCTATGACTATTCTTTTCTTTTCGAAATGTAAATTTCATGTTTTAAAGATTCTTTTAATGGGAATCAAAGACTAAATATTTCAATAACCCTATTTTATTATTCAGGAGACTCACAGGCATTTCTCACGGCGAGAAATCCATGTGCTTCTCGTCTTAGCGGTGCAGGTACATGGCTTCAGCTGGCAATATTACACGGATTAGCATGGCGTATGAAATATTTAGTGGATTGCGTCTCCCTCTCTCAAAAATCTAATAAATCAAATGACTGCCAAATGCCATTAAAGTGATGGTCTTTTACAGAGACCTTTTTCATATTCAAATTTGGGACAGCAGAAATGAAATCCAAAAAAGGTTACTTGCAGCCCCCAGTGGCCCTAAGTAGAGGCTGAACACTCAGGGCAGATGGGAGAAACAAGAAAACTGGTCAAGTATTGTGTGATGTGCCAACCGGCCTCATGGCAGCGGTCTCCGGGCGGCACACAAAAACAATCCCTGACCTGCTGTTTTGATGAACCCATTTTTGGGCTTTCTGGGGCTCAAGTGTCACCCCACAGTGGATCACAGACTGGGGCTTGCAGGACAACCAGCTGTCTCTGTCACCAACTGTCAGCGGCATTGTCTCCGTGCTCTCTCTGGCTGAACACATGATGGACATCTGAATGGCAGGGAGAGCTCTGGCCCCAGCACGCCTCTCCACGACCCGCCATGCACAGGGATCATCGATATTCATGCCCTCCACCAAAGCAAGCCCTCCTCTTGCTGCTTTCACTCATTCATATGTAAACTCCAAGATAAAACATATGGGGCTAATTTGCAACAAATCAACAGTGACCCAGGCTGATTTTCTATGAGAGATATTCATAGTGCAAGTAAGCAGACAAGCTGCACCTGTCTACTTTTGATGCCTTGCCTTATTCATTACCAAAGAGCGTTGGCAAGGATTGTCAACAAAAGCACAGCAGGCTTATCATTTGCATTCTTCTGACAAGGTGACATAATGATGTAAATTATCAAAGAAAAGTGATTTTGTGTAAGGCACCAGGGTTGTTGTAATGCCATTGGCTTTCGTCTCGAGAGACTATTCAAAAAGGAAATTATAATAGATACACACGGCTCTGTTTGTTACCTTAACTCCAAAGGGAAATCAGCTCACAATCATTTGTATGCACTGAATGGCAGCTGTCCTCATGTCAGCGCCACATCACAAATGACAAGACTAATATACGAGACATACTATGAGCCAAACAAACTTTGATTTTGTTTTACTTACTTCATTAGTACCACTCAAAAGGTCACAGCATGGGGACTTGGATCTGAAAACTTGATTAAAAACACATTGGAATTAATAGAAGAGAGACTTGACATAGTTAATATCCATTATACATCAAATCAATAATGTTAATTTTGAATAAGTCAGTACTGTGAAATATTTATGTGTGGCTGTCCAAAGTTTATTTCATTTCCTTTTCTCTTCTCCTTTTCTTCACGTTGACTTGACTTTCTTCTCCATTAATTATCATGCCCAGGAGGTTTTCCAGGGAGAGGAGCAGCCATCAGGCTGAATCATCTTGACAAGGCGGCATGGCCCAATTACACCAGTGCTCCACCGGGCTTTGATGTGGCGGAAAAGCACAGAGATAGGGGCAAATTGCACAGCCATATTATGGTAATGATCTGATTTAATCCTGCCACTAAACTTTATGTAGCTTGTTTAAAGAAGATGCTAACACTAATTACAGAGGTGCATAGAGGTGTTGGGTGGGACTGGGTGGAGATAGCTGAGCCAAGGGGCTGGTGGTGGCACTGCTGTCGTCATGACTGCTGGCAGTTTCACATCTACAAAGTGCAGCTCATAAATGTAAATGAAAATGAAACAAAGTGGACTTATTTCCATTTAATTATACACCCGACTCAGGTGAAAAGGTCAGAGGTACAGGAGGTCACAAGCACATGCTCCAAACCTGTTGGGCTGCTGTCTTAATTAACACATCTGAAGACGGAGGGACACACATGCTGGAGAGAACAGGAAGTCTCCCAAAAAGAAGAGACATGAGTTAGAGGGGGCTGAAAAGTGTTACAGGGAACGCACGATAATATCAGACTGTAATTAACTTGTCACTTCAATTACAGCCCCTCAGATTGGAATTGTCTTGGGTTATGGCGCCAGGCCCTGTCTGTATGGTTAATTAGTCTGTCGAGTAGCCACCACGCTCCACTGTACGCTGCACGCCGTCACGCCTGCAGCCACATGGTTTATTGTTGTACATGATTGACTAGCATGAAGCACAGAGCAGATCAGAGTGTGGAGAAGGAGCGCGACTGATCAGCTGTCAGAGGTAAACTCCCTGCACAATGTCCCTCTTATATTTTAAAGCTTGTTATGACTTTATCCTCGTAGCATGCCTTTTTTCTTAATTAATAATGGATATGTGCCTAAAACGTCTTTTAACATACGGTATACTCTTAAGCTGAGGTTGACGTTCCATTTGAACAGACATAGCGCCGGCAGCAGTGATGGCAGCTTAAACCTCAAAGTTAAAGCACATGAATAAGTAATACTGTACTTAAACATTTAGAGCGTTGAGATTGGTCAAGAGGTTCTGTGGACCCCTTCAAATCACAAGCTTAACCAATCACAACTAAAGTGTAACTAAGGCTTCTTGTCCAATTTGACAAGTAGGCCACGAGAAAGAAGCAATTGCGGTTTTGCTTGCCCTGAAAACAAAAATGACTGCACAGTGACCAATCACTACATTTATATGTACAGAGTTCTCCAAGTATGCCCTTGATTCGATTTTCATTTTGTTTCTCGAGAACACTTGTCTTATTCTAGTTTATACATGGTCAAAGAGCCATGAGAGACATGGGGCATCTAGTATTTTGGCATTTGCTTTAAAACATTAGCTAGAATTGCTAATAAAATGCGACAACCCATTTAGTTTGAAAGAAAACGCTCAAATTAAACACATTGAAGTAGTTTTTACTTTCCCTTTTAATGTAGCGGACCAAAACAATGACACGAAACAAGGACGACAAACATTGCTGATATAAAATGAGTGAGTACAAACACATGTATTTTTGAAATCCTGTTCAAATCAGAGCAGGCCAAAATGTAGCTTTTCCTGCCATGTAAACATAGTGTAAACTTTCTTTTTATGTCATTAGGTTTTGGTAAGTGATGATAAATTTACATATAGGTAAACAGTGATGCCGTCAATGGTGCAGCATTATTGTTATGTTTCCAAGTGCATATATGCAAATAGAAGATGAAATTATTCTAAACATAAAAGAAAAAATAGTTACCACATGGGCAAACTGCAGACTAGAGAGTCGTCGCAAATCATCCTTGTAGAAGCTGGCACATCTTTGATAACATGCGTTCAGTTCAGAAGACAGTGTATGCATCAAGGCCCATAAAGCAAGCGTAATTATCTGTTTGCATTTGAGTCAAAGAGAGATGAGACACACTCGCCGTTCTCGGGTGGCTTCTTAAACCTCTTAAATGCAAGCGAGCCACTATAAATATACATTAGAGGGATAGTTGCAGTATCCTCTCCTGTCCTCTGCGTTACCTCTTTTCCGTGAAGACAGGGACATCTCCAGGGACGCCGAGGGCCTCTTTGTAAGGATTCAGCACTTACACAGCCTGCCGCGTGTAGTATCACAGTGCTCGCTGTAACTCTTTGAAATCTCACTCAGCTCCACAACTTGCACTTGGGAAAGACTTGTGAAGATGTGTGAAGCATTTTGACACAGGTACTATCCGCTCTGGGCCCAAGTTTTATGTCTGTGTTGTCTCTGTCTCGGAACTGCACTAAACTTTTGAAAGCATTTCCTCTAACAGATGTATGATGCATTTTATTTTTAGCACAAAAGTGTTGCTGAGCTGTCTTAGTATTCCAGAACAAACATAATTATCAAATGTATAAAAAAAAAAAAAATCACAGCTAGTTTAAAAAAAATTATAAAAATGGTTGTGCACCGTTATTTTGCCCAAGCAGACCAGAATTTGTTTTGCCCCAGTGCAGACAGATTGTAAAAGCAGCTTTTAGAGTCAAAATGAGACTGCTGTGTGCTGTCTTTGTGCTAATTATAAATGGTATTGTTTGCGAACCAGGAAGCGTGCAGTTGGCATGCTAATTATTATTAGCTTCACCATGATGGTAACTCTAAGAGGTTGTGAAAAGCAATAATAATTTATTGTGGTGAATTACGATGCTAGGCATGTGTTGGGAAAGTGAAAAGCTGCAAACAGATAAACATTTAGGTTTTAAGACAAAAATACAGCGCCTTTAACAAAATATGGCTATTATTTATTTAGTTAGTATACAGTAAAGAAACATTTTATTGTTCCCATATGATAGACAGAATGTGCGACCTGTCCTTCAATACTGCTAAGGTAACTTCTCAGGTTCATGTGCAGTTTACGAACACAGTGAGTGGCAGGGGACCCATCTCCAGGTCTTGAGCAAGGATTGGTCAGACGTCAGAACTACTTTTCAAGGGGGTTAGTCTATTGTGTACTGTATGTTACACTGATGGATATATAATGCAAGTTCTTGGATCTCTAGGTTAAGGAAAGAAAAATTGTTATATGTGTGTGTGTGTGTGTGTTATTTTTTTTTTACATTTGGCAAAAGCCTTTTTTTCACACAGGAGACAGATGATCTACATACTGTAATATGTTTGACTTCCAATAACATGACAAGACAAACACAACTTGAAGGTTAGAAGGAGTACAGAGGAATCTACTACTAATCTAGTTGATAATCACAACCATAAATTTTGTTTGTTTTGTTTTTCAGTTCTAATATTTTTTCATGCTTTTTATATTTTGGGATGCTCTCTGTCTCTGGCCAACATTCACATTATTGTACAGCATTAAAGAACATAAAGGAGAATTATTATGCAATTGGAACTGTCTTGAAATAGCTTACTTATCAATCACATCTGGCACATAAAAAAGACTTATGATTATACTGAAGCTGCTCTGTTTGTCATTGGTCTTCAGAATTTTCCCTTCGTGTATTGTTTCAGTATGTTTCTCCTTTAGTATTTGGTTTTGTAGAGCTGAAATGAAAGTAGGGAACATTGGTTTAAGAAAGTGATAATTGTCAGCCCGCTCTGGTTCCGATACAATGGCAGCCATCCATGTGAAAGCCATCTCTCCAGGAATGACAGCAGCAGTGAGGAATGCACACCTCATGAATAAGTTGGCATGAAAGCACTCTTTTGTCAGGAATTCAAATGAGTTCTCTTATCAAGCCACTCCATGGTAGCTTGCCAATGGCTGGACTTCAGGCCTGGCCATTTTCCAATAGTATGAACTCTTTGATCTGCAGGATAGGGACGTCTTAGGCCTTATTTGCTTGGGCTAAAACTATACTTTTCCATCTTGCAAGTTGTTTACAATCAATAAAGTTTCCACTGTGCTGTCATTTTAATTGCTCACGACAACTCAGTTTGGCACCCGAAACAAAGACAAAGCTAAAATGAACAGCGATGAGGTTTGTCATTAAACAAAATAATTCTTACAGTTATTACATTAAGTCCACCATAACAAAAAGTATTGAAGTGATTAAAGCATTATCCCCATTTTCCTCCCCTGCCTGGCAGGATATAACAAGTTGGGCCAGCTTCTTTAGTGCCGCCATAAAATTGTTCCTTTACTGAAAGACATAATGTGAGAGTGGTAGAAGTTCAGTCGCTCATGTTGTTTGAAGAGTACTGTATTTGAAATGTATGTTCCAAAGGCTACAAGGAAAATAGCAAGACCATGTCTAATACCAAAATGAGCAATAAAAATTCCATTGGAGAATTCTAGTCTGACACAATTTAGTGGTTTGAGTTACAATGTCTTTTATGTCTTGGTTTCTAAAGAAATTGTAAAACATGAATATATAGTTGGATACAATCGTTGTGTTCTCGTACAGTATATTTATACTGAGTTGTGTTATGGGAGTGAAATATAATCATAAAGTTATCACAGTCCACATATTGTGCAAAGCTGCTTTATGAGATGACGCCACAAATACAGAATCTGTGTTATTGCAAGTGACATTGTCATTATGAACTGACACAGCATTGCTGCTCCACTGGGGCATAAAAATGTCCTACTAAATCGTCAACATAAACACGCTGATAAATTACATCTATGCCATCAAGCAGCGACATTTGCTGACACCAGAAATGTTTCTCCAGATCTGCCAAGGCGATGGTTCTCATTATCCGACTGAGGAGTGAGCACAGACAGACTGTTAATAAAAATACACAGACAGTGACCTTTGTAAAGTCTTCCTAGCTCCAAATGACAGAGTTAACCAACTGCAGTGTGAGTGTAGTGAGACTGTAACAGAAATGGAAAGGCCTTTTACTCCTGAGGTTTCTTAGTTCTACCCGTCTGTCATTTTGGACACAGCGGCAGGGTCACAGAGGTCACCGTGTTCGCACAATGCCCTGTCACACTAAAGTTCAGTTGTGGAGAGAGAAAAACCTCAGGCCTCTGCTCTGCCCAACACTTGGAATCAGAAAAAGACTCGCTCCACAAAGTGAGTGGAAGAATTTCTATAATGGCTAATGTCTTAATTAGCCCATAAGAAATAATAGCACCCAGAACTGAAACACAAACCCGCCAAATCATGACAAAATGGCAGTAATGGTTCACATAGATTCTTTAAAAACATGCAGCTCGTTAAGTATTAGGCTAACGGGCTAATTCCCTATTTTGCTGGCAAGGTTTATTGGACAAAATCAAAAGCAAACTTTTTATTAAAAATAGGTGTGTCCTGCAGACAGCACATAAAAATGATATTTTGTTTCCTTTTATGTATCCAAATATGCAAGCTAGTATTCTTGTGGTCTTATTGTACACTGTAAAGGCACACTGAAAAACAATTAGAGGATTTACTGCCAAGTATCAAATTAAACTGCCTGTGACCTCTGGCTGGACTCGCTCATTTTCATAAATCCTGATTTATGAAAGACTATAAGATGTGTTACCAGGCGAGCTGTGAATCTGCTGAGTTGATGATGGCACTATGTTTCTATAGCACAGCCTATTAGGCCCCTTTAGCTGATCACTGCTGATGATAGGGCAACACAATGACAGCTGGAATCAGCACTTAGCCTATTATGCTAATGCAGGGGTAATCATCCTCTGTAGTGTTCGGATTAAAAAGTGTGCTCTGCAAATTCTTATTATGACACTGTTGTGTATTGACAAGAGTTTGTCAGTAGCTAATGTAAAATCCCATGCTAATTCCGCATTGCGTTCTTGTTTCCATCAGGCTCCAACATGAAGATCTAAAATTAACTCCAGACATCAGCTGTCCAGGTCTGTGTGCTAATATTTCCTCAGAAGTTTGAAGACTGTGCTGTTGTTTCTCTGTGTTCGGCAGGTGCCCTTTCTCACGCTCTGGACTATAGCATATGGCCAGTCCAGTCTGCAGCCTCATCTCGCCCTGGTCCTGCGCCTGCCAAGGTCCTGTTACACCTGAGTACAGCAGATCAAAGAGCCCCGCAGCGCACCAAACCGCACATCTGCTGCACGTGCCAAAACTTCCTACTCCGCTTCACTTCCTTTGCTTTCAGCACATGTGTTTCCAAGGTTGACCACTAATCCTCCATCTCTGTACGCTATTGCATCTTCAGAAGGGACCAGAATGACAGCTTTGGGAACTCCAGTCCATGTTGTGTGTGTTTGTGCGGCGTTATCCCCTTCTGGTTTGACAAAGTTTCGATCTATTCGCCTTTTTGTTTGTTTGTTTTTGTACACTTGTGTTGCCTTAGCTGTGGATAGCCGCATTGTGTGAAAAATCATATAAGCAGAAGTCTGTGCATTCTCACCCGGCCAAACCGTAACCAGTAAGGCATAATTGTCGTTGGGTTTTCCACTTGTAAAACAATGGCTTAGCTCTGAAATGCAGGCTTGTTTTCATTCCAGTCGTTTGAGGAGAAGAGATTTGTGTTTAGTGCTGCATTATGGCTCCAAATTGTGACTGTCATTAGAGAATTCCTCTGGGAACACAAAAACGCTGAATCAAACCAGCAGAAATGAGTTGTGTGGTTACGTATGGTATCTCTGCAACAAACAAGCAAATAAAAAGTACTGCAACCTGATTAAAGAGAAAAGGGGAAAGCTATTGATTACCATTTTCTCACAGTGACTCTTTCTAATTGCGTATAACAGAACATACTTTGGCAAATGGTAGGACCCGTTAAGATTAACATTTCATTGCAGTCATGAAGCTTTGTTCAACGGGTTCTATTGACTTCTGTTGTCTTGTTGGCTTAATCAAGCCAGAAATCTCAAGTGGAGAAAGTCAAAGATAGAGCAAGAGATTCACAAGCAGTTTGGTGCATCTGCAAAAATGAACTTGGATTCTTGGAGTAAAGACAGGCTGAGCTGTGATCCCACTTTACTCTGGTCTTGAGCTTTGGGTCATGACAAAAAAGTATCTTCTACACAAAATCATCTTCTTTACGGTGACTGGGGCCCAGGTGAGGAGCTCAGTTGCTCGGAGTAAAGCCAATGCTCCTTGATCTGTACCTGGAGTTGTGTTGCAGGCATGTTGCATCGGGAGACCCAAAAGGAAGACATGTTGAAGGGACTGAGATGTCTTATCTGACCTGCTTATCTCTGACCTGCCCTAGATAACGCAGAGAAAGATGAATGGACCAGAGGTCATTTAATTTGCCTGTGCCTGATTATTTTCCATTGGATTTAGCATTTACACTTTTTACACATTTTAAAACACGTTCCCCGGTTTAGAAATATGGCACCGATATTTTGCAGCTGTTTTAAAGTTATATTAGGGTGAAAATCTGGCGTCTTTGCATAACTGATATTTACTGTACCATGTCGATCTGCAAGCATGACCACACTTTTATTTTATAACGCAGATGTGTATCAGAATGAGTCACCATAGTTATTGGCACTTCGGCACGGTCCTTGTGATGTTGTAGCATTGATGTCTGACCGCCAGATGCACGGTTTCATCTGAATATTTTCATGACAACTGTTAAATCTCTGCAAAGCCACAACGTTTGCCTTTCCCTGAGGTCAAAGCTTACTTCAAGATGTTTTAGTTTTAGCATGAAATTAGATCTTCTATCAAGATCAAATGTTATCTCACCAGAAGGAGCAGTAGGAATTTCTAATCAATTAATTGTAAATACTGAGATTACAAATACATTTTTTATTGATCCAATGCTTGGGCGTACGTGCCATTTTGTTTGAAAATAAATTAGCTTGGACTATATATCTAAATAGAGCAATGGATTCTGGGAGGATAATGGTCATGCTCTGAAGACATTAGAAAAAAATAAGTTGAAAGGATTGGTCTGGGATTGGCATTGGATTGGTCTGGGACACTTTCAGAGAAATAATTCATTATTCTTTATGTTCTGGGTACAATAACTATCCTAATAATGATGAATGTACAGTAAGTCAAGATACTAATGGAATATGTGGGATGGCGGTTAAGCTGTAAATCTATGCACCAGGGAAAAAAGGGTTTTGGGGTTGTTGGGAGAGTACACATTGACAACATGCCACTCACCGAATCATCCCTATTCTCTCTAATGTACAAATTAACCATCCTCTTTTTTGCCAACCACAGCGGATTTGAGAGTGGCTAAGCTACATGGTTGTGAATGCTTCCTTCATAATTCAATAAGGATCAGTTTCTCCGTAGAGAGCACTGGCGTCAAGGAAAGGGAAATCTTTTGAGGAACATGACGCGAATTAAAGTGCAAAAAGCTGAAGTTTGCCTGAAAGGTTTCGATTGTGGTCACCATGCGCTCCGTGTGTTAGACCGTAGCTTTGAGAGCAGTTGGTCTGTCGCCTAATGTGTGCGTGTTGGCACCGTAGACTCCTCCGCGGAATGGCTGCCAGATGTCTTTTTTCTGGGTTGCCGAACTTGAAGTACGGCAAGTCGGAGTGCCCTCGTGCCGCTCCAAAACCCACCAGCAATATTCAGCAAACTGGCACCATTTAATGGCTCACACAATTGCTTCAAAGTGAAATTACACCCATTTAAACCTGTCGTACACATCACCCAAAGAGACCCAGAAAAAAAGTGTCCTACCTTCAATTTATAGCCAAATGAAAACCGCAAAGACAAAAGTGGGACATGTGCAAGTTATTACGGACACACTCGGCTCTCAATGATGAGTGCAACATGTACAAAACAGAGGAAAAATAGGAGGGGTGGTATAATCTTTGCCCGGCATATTTGTATGATACTAGACTTTGAAATGGAAAAATCAAAGGAAAGCTTTTTAGAACAAAATGTGAACTTTCTTGCCGTCTGTCTCCTCATGACCAGGCATGGTATATAATCATGACGTTGGCAGTTGTTTTAAGCCATCAAAGGATCTGTGCTCCATTACTATATCACAGGTGATCACAGGGAAGTCAGGAAACATGGTGGGAGAATAAAGGCAGTCATGGAAAAAGTACAATAGAAGCTGCTGACAGAGTACAAAAAAGGCCAGATTGCTTTGGCATGTTCGGCCTGGGCTCACATAGACATGGATATAGGCCTATAAAGTGTTAATATAACACTCGGGAATTACGAAAAAAGGCAGAGGGTCACCGTGTCTTAAAGCAGTGTGTGTGGCTCAAACAGTGGCAATTTTACTACATCTCATGAGAGTTATCTAGAATAGCTGCCAAAAAGTTAATACTTTTATTATTAAATTTGAAAAATAATGCAAAAAAAAGTAAAAGTCTTAAAATCAATGAATAATGAACAATTTAAAAATTATTAAATAATGTAAAGTGTCAAATAAATAAATAGGATGGGCTTTTTGTGTATTCCATGTTGGGTTGCATATCATGCGATGCTAAAGAATTTGTTGAGATTTTTCATATAAATTCAAAACAATGCACGGCTGTAGCAATTAAAATATTTCAATTTAAACTGATATCTAGACATAGCTGTGTTAATGCGTAAACCAATCATTTCAACTGTACTATTGAAACAGATGTCTTGAAAAGTACAGATGTAAAAATCAACTTCTAAATCAGTTAATAATACGCTCATATACTTTTAAAGGTCCCCTCTTTACATTATATTTTTCCCTGTCATCCTTAGCAGCTGGCCCATCGGTTCACTCACGATTTAGCTGAGACCTTAATGTCTTCCAGCCCTTCCATTGCCACCTCCTTCGTCCTGAAAGAACTATGAGGAAGCAACACCTGGCTCCCCGGGGTCTCATTCTGGACTTATGAAAGCAATGGCCGCTGCGGCAGGCTTTTGCGTGGCCAAGGCGGGAATGAGTTTCTGAATAATCCAACTACAAGTGCATTACCAGACAAACGTGAGCAGTGGAGAAGAGCCCAGGCGCTCAAAACACAATATTGAGGTGAGGTGTTGGGGAGATTTTGTTGCGTCTGTGTCTGTTTAAGTGAAAGAATGTGTTTTGATTTGAAGTTGCAGGGTGAAATCGGGTAACCTGTCACCAATAAATCTCGCTAGCATATGCATCACAGACAGCACAGCTTTATCTGCAACTAAAGAAAGTGTGCGTGTCAGACTTTGTAACACATGCACGAACATTATACAAACATACATTTACACATAAATATTGAAAGATTACTTTAATAGACCAAGACAACATGTGATTTGAATAACAATAAAAAAAGAAAACATCTCCATTGTTCTATTATTTACTTAGTGTTTGTGTGATAATTTCTCACATGCTTAAGCAACAATGTAGTAGCCTCAACCGAATGACAAACAGACCAAATAATAAATAAATTAAGAGCGAATTCTCATTTTAATGACTCATAATGTTTCCCACTAATTCAGCGCTGTAAAAATGGCAACTATGCAGACGGTTGTCACTGGGACAAAACAAAAACAGATTTTTTAATTATAATGATGCCTTTTTATGTGATGACAACAGATGCCCAAACGATGGTTTTCATGTATTTGAAATGTATTATAAAAATAAATGAGTGGAATGACTGGATAAATAAATACAAATTAAAAAAAAAAATAGTAACATATATGATGTAAAACAGTTGTGAACAATATTATGTTACATCTTCAGATGCTTCTGTAAATATTTCTGAGTGCTCAATTATTCGAGCAAGCATGTGGCATTATGTGGCAACCATGAGTGCTTGTCCTGTGGTTTGTCGTGCTGGCTTAAGAAGAAAAATGTGGCACTGCTGGCAACTGATTCTTGGTTTGTTTTGACAGTGACCAGGGACCCCATAGCCCCATCCGCTGCCACATTTGGTTCCCAGAGACAGAGCCCATTATCCTGCGAATATGGAAATCTGTTGCCCAGAGAAACATAAAAGTCCCTTAATTTTATTCTTTATCCCTGTGCCTTCTGGCTTTGTGGAAGAGAACACAGATATGCGCAGTCAATTGAGCCCAGCAAAACCATATGTATGCGTATTAATCAAATGTTCCTGGGCCTCGCCTTTGGTTCACTATATAACAAATTTCCCTTGGAGGAGCACATCTGTGGAGGATGTCACTAAAGAACTCTGAAATGTACACTGGTGCCAACACTTACTAGACAAGGAAAAAGGGCTTTTGAAAGCACTCCCATTGGAGCTATAGTCTCTAAAAGAGGCGGGGACCAGCGGGGTATTGAAAAGATGTGGGTTTTTCCTCCAACTTTCTTTAAATGTAAATCCACTCTCCCCACGGGTCTGTTTCTCAGCGAGGTGTCTATATATGGAGCCACTTTATTACGGACAAATCCTCTATAATGTTCTTGTCGGTGGAAGAACAGCTGGAGCGGAGATAACAATGAGGAAGCAATCTGCACCAGCTGTTGAAGTATTAATACAAAAATTAACTACTGTGTGTTGGTTAATTGCTTTCTGCTTAATGTGCTTTCAAAAGCCTTGATTCCTCCTTTCTGTTACACAATTGCGACGACGGAGGGATATCAAGAGGCCTGTGAAATTAAAGATTCCATTTAAGGGAAGCAGCCCTCCTTCCCCCATTCTTCTCACGGCTCAGCAGTTATAATGGACTCATGTGTTGAATAACCAAAATGGCTGCATTAAACACCTGCTACTGTGGCTGCGGGTCTGGGCGCACACATAGGCAAAGTCCTTTTTAAAGAGCCGTGCAACACAAGCGGCACTCATCCATCAGGAGCTCATGCAAACATTACCATAAGTGTAAGTTTATCACCGCATGCTCTCCGGACCATTCCAGCGGATGCACAGCCACACAAAGCTGGCCAAGTGATGACGAGCCATTTCAAACAGCGCGACATTAGATTTGATTTAAGTGCCACACGTTTTATTTGCATTATCATCTGTTGCCACCTTGGTCTTTAGATCCATGCAGAGTGAAGCCACATGGAAGCAGTTAGGAACAATGTGTCCTCAACTGAAAACAAAGGGCTGTTTTGGTCAATTTGGACTCAAAGTGACACAGCTGTTCTCTAGGTACCAAACTAGTGGTGAGTAGAAATGTATCTTATTACTTTTATTTGTTAGCTAAAAATAAAATCACTTGACATAAAAAAGACAAAAACTAAAAAAAAAAGTATTACAAATATCCTGAGAATGCTTTGTACGGTACAGAGCAAACAAGTAATGAATATTCACAAGATGAAGCAAGATAGTGCAAGTAATAGTTACGTTATGAGACAAGCTATGCTGTTACAAAAAATTACTTTTTGGATTTTCTAGAATAAATGTAGCTTAAATGTAAATCATAGTTTCCCTTCACCTTTGGCACATACAGTTAAAAAAATGAAGAAAACAAAAACAAAAAATAAGTTTATTGCAGCAAAGTCATAAAAACTAATGAGGCCAACATATTCAATAAAATGGTAGCTTGGATATGCTCTCACCAATTTAAAGTCCTAATCTTTTGAAAATAACATACTGCACACATTCTACTGGTGTCCAATAGATGGCTGACTTGTACTGCTTGCACAGGCGAGAGGCTCACGGTTCATGAAGAGGCCACAGTAACTGTTGCACACAATACTGGAGAGGAGATGTGTGACTTATGAGAGGTCAGACTAGACTAGCTCTAAATGAAGGTGCAAACAAATCTGACATACTCATAATAATAAAACTGACAAATGGATTTTGCAGTGTGTGACAGATGGTAGACAGCAACCAGCTATTTAGCATAATACATGTCAGTGACCACTTGACTTTATAGGGGCCATTCCAGACCATTGTATTTAGACATGCAGCAGATGCTATCCATTCAGTTAAAAAAAGAACATTATAGGCCTATATCTGTAAGCTATATTAACCTTTTGGCATAATTTGGTTTTGTTTGCCACTTTACTAAAGTTACATAAATGTCTCTTATGGCTTTTAGAATCCCAGTACAAAAATGCTCAATAATGTGATTATAAAAAGATAGCATCATCAATATCCTAATATGGCTGCAGTTATCCACACGGCACACTCCTCCCCCTGTCCTTTGATAGTGGATGTGTTGTGAACATAGAGGCAGCATCTCCGTTCCAGTAGCATCACCTCAAACTGTCATTAAAGCGCATGTCCTCAGGTGGAAAATGACTTCTGTGGTTGAGCTTCTCCAATGATAACATGGAATTGCTCTAAAATAACGTGGCTTTTCTCGGGCGCGTCATGAATTAGTAAACGAAAACCTTTTGCATTTTCACTATCGTTCCTAATGCTTCTGCTTTTAAGATGCATACTGAGGCATGCATAAAACATCCTCACACCCCCACTTTCGATGTCTTCGTAGCTGCAATGAATGATGGAGGAAAGTGGTCAAAAATCTCTTCAGAGCACTAGAAAACAGAAGAACAAACACAACAACTAAGTTTGAATGTGTACGGCAGAGGCACGGCACCGAGGACTGAAATTACACACTTTCCATTTAGCCAAGCATTTTGAATGAACTGCGCTGGCGTCACTAGAGTTTAGTTTGGTTGAATGGACTTCATGTGATCTACTAATTTATCCAATAGTCAGCGTTGGCTTGGAAAACAAGGCTGTAATTTAGACTTGGGTATTGATAAGGTTTTCACTTAGCATTGAGAGGATTAAATCAATTATGTTGATTCTGTATTTACTGCTTGTATGCCCACAGTCGTCTGTAATTAGCTTATTGCTTTTGATCTGATGTAATGTGATGAAATGCCTAGAGGCAGCTTTGGGAGACCGCTTGGCTGGGACTGTGGGGTGGGCTCCACTTCCAGGACCCTGATGAAGCTTGGACCAATTGTCCGGAGAGGGGACAGAGGAGGGGACACAGGGGCCCAGGGCGACTCGCGTGAGCAGGCATGGACACAGGAGCAAGGGCAGCATACGGGACCACCCTCTGAGAGGGCCGCATCCTCAAACCTCATTACCCACAGAGGCCCTCTCCCTTCAAATGCATGTGTAATTACAGCCAGCCCCGCCTTCCCGAAAGCACTTACTACACCTGATACCTACAGGTAAGGACCACGGCCATGATAGGCCCCTGGAGGCCCATGGCTCTGCTTTGAGTAACCAGTACTCCATCCAGGCCACCCACATCCATCAAAGTGCCTTTAACATACAGAGCGATCATCTGCTGTTACGGGAGGGAACGCTTTATTCACCAGAGCTAATTGTTCCACTAATCCACTGTTTGCTGGCCAAGACTGCAGTACAAAGCACACCCTGGCCAGACTTGGAGCCCAAAAAGTCCAATATATCTGGATGTGCCTGAAGGATTGGATTTTGCCTGACAGTTTAAGGACAGCGAATCCTTTTCAGTTCTGTCAACCTTCTGGTGAACAGACGGATGAAGTCTTTTGGCTTTGTTGCTACAAGAACGTGCTGGACCCTGTTCCTCAAAAGGGAAAAGGCTCCAACATGACGTCTATTGTGTGTGCCCCGTCGTAAAGCACCCGGTACCACCCTCTTTTTTCCTTCCCTAATCGGGTGAAAGCAGCCCATTGGTACACTGCTGGCTCTTGTGTTTATGAAAGAGGTCAGGGTGCCACATATGGTCAGCGTGTTAAAATACACATGGCTTCTGGCGCGGCTGCTAAAATTGTATTGCGGCTGTCTGTACACGCAGGAATAAAATAAACTTTGAATGTTTCGGCTGAGCAGTGCTGAGAATTTAATGATTGACTATTTGGAAGTCTGGTCCCATTTGTACATGAAGAAATGAAAAAGCGAAACCTCTGAAGCGGCCTAAAGATATTGGGTTGGACATCAGCAATATACGGAGGCTTGTTTGACTTGGCAGCGCGGATGGCACAGATTTGCCGGGGATAAGAGTGTGTCACACGCCATCTGAGAAGAAAGCCGGGCCACAGTAAGCCATAGGAAACTCGCGGTGAAACTCAACACATGCAATGACAGCCACAGGCGGTCGATGCGAGCCAAAGAGTCTTAGCTCCCAAAAGACTGGCCTGCGGGTAGAGGGAACAGGGCTACTGATAACTGCTGCAAAAAATGAATGCCTTCCCTTCAAAGCGACCCCATTATGTGCCACTAAATTCACATTATTTTCACTGTGATTCCTTTGCTTATTTCTTTTGGCTGCACACAAGCCCCCTTCAAGCTCTGTGACGGATTTGCGGCACGCTGTTTCACCTTACCGGCAAAAAGACTGTGCTTAATAAACCAGAAAGTGGAGATTACACAGTAGATAGTGTGAGTATTAGAGGTAGTGCTCCTTGTGGCTTGTCTGATCATCACAGCATCAATAAAACCTCAACAGACACCAAAGGCAAACTTCATAACTGTGTATGCTACTGCAGGCGCCAGACGGTGTGACGCGGAGGTCAGAACACCGCTTCAGTGTGTATACATGGGTTTCAGAAATATAAAAAAATAGGACCGTTACCGTACCGATTAACAATTTCAAACAAGAAATGATATATTTTGAATGGGAAAAGTCCAATACATGTAACCGTATATTTATTTATTTTTTTATTCTGATTTTGATTTGATGGTGAAAAATAAACTATTTACAGCCCATACTCTAAAATTATACCAGAATTTTAAGCAAGGAAACAATGGAAGTGGGCAATTTAATACAAAATAAATGAGAAGGATAAAATAGAACTGTGTAGTGAAATCCATGTTTATATTACAATCTATTCTTGGCTTGCGTGAGTAGCTCAGACCCAAACAGTAACCTGCTGTGTGACCTCCTCCACTACTGTATACAGACATAGAGGGAGTTTAATTTGAGCGCGCTGTATTTTATGAAATTGTTAAATTAGCGTGCGTCCCTAGACAATGGCGCCAGTTCGTGTGAATCTGAGTTCAAGAGGGCATCGGCAAGTGCATAGCTGGGTGTAGTTTTCCAACAGCAGTCTTTATGAGCTCAGCCTGGTTTGTGTGAGCGGCTGTGACCTGTGGCGGGACCACTGTGTCCACCTCGCAGCTCTGTGATCCTCTCTAACACCTAACACTTGTGGGTAATAACCAACCATAATTCCATCTCCTGCTGGGCAATGAAAAACCTCCCCGCCGCTTGTTCCAGTTGTAGGGTCACGCGCTACTTAGCAAAGCATTGTGGGAAGAGAAGGGTGACTGAAATGGAGGAAAAGTTTAAGGGTGTGGGTTGAGGGGTTGCTCATAAAAAAGAATAAAAACATATGTAATGAGAAAACATGTGGTGTGTAACTATTGGAAGTTATCAAGAGCAGAAAATAATAATTAAAGCGTAGGGGGAATAGAAAAAGTTGTGCTGTCTTTTCGTGGCTGGGAGACCACTGTCATCATGTCTCAGGAATTAGGCAAACATATGCTGGTCTGCTGCTGTTGAAACCGAGGCGCCTCGCTCAGGCTGCGGTTTGGGAACATGAAAGGCTCTGTGGGATGAGCAGGAGGACTGGCCCTCATTCAGGGCCTCATTGCCAGAGAAGCTGGCAACAAACTCTGATTGTGGGACAGGGAAAAGAATTCAGTTACATATTCCAGAGAGGACCGCAGCTCCAAACAAACCAAAGCAACAGGCTGCTGAGCAAACCATTCTGTCCACAATGAAAGCCCCTCTTACTAAGTACTGCTGTAGAGATATGGAGCGACTCCCACCTGACCGAACCCCCGGGACGCTGCGGAGGACACCGCTGACCAGAGGAATGTACCGGGTCAGGCCCAAACTCAACTCTAGCCCTCTGTCCCCCACTGAGCCCACTCGCGGCTAAGGGTGCAGCAGCACTGCCTTATTTGGAACAAGCTCTTGGAAAACAAAGTGGGCTTTGTGTTGTTTTATTGCAACCAATTAAAGCAGAATTTGATATATGTCTTTTGAAAAGGATGCACAGAGGTCAATGTGAGATGTGTAGGGGAATCAGAGAAGGGGCAGGAGTTAACAGATATCAGTAATCCCCAAGCTGCACATTTCAGACACTTAAGCGCAGCACGGCTTCAGTGTAACCCGATCAACTTAGTAAATTGGATAAATCTCTTTTACTCTATCTGTTCACAGCAATTACGGTGTTTATTCACAAGATGAAGCATGACTTTCCAGAAGACAGGCATTTTCTGGGCTTTTCAGACAGGCGGGGATTAGATTAATCATGTCTCCGCTAAGGGTATACATATGATTATGGTTGACTGTTTACAAGTTCCTCAGTTGTGCTCTCCATGCCAGGACACGGTGGTAGAGGACTCAAAGCCTGACACTCATTCATGCATCGCGGCGGTCTAGTTTTAGCTCCAGCTGCAACCCGAAAATCATTCATTTTGTGACATGAGGGAAACACAGGCATGAGGCAACATTGGATTTACACCTCCTTGTTAACGTTTATTTAACTTCTAGGTTGAGATTTGCCATGGGAAACGTAATAAAGGAGTGTTTTAGTGCCCCTGACATATGAATTATGTTGTTAAATCATAAGTAAACCATATATTTAACTTTATATGTCTCTTAACAAATATAGCCAATGCGTCAGTGAAGTCAGTTTGCTCCCCTGCCAGTAGGAGGCAGCATTGACTGGAGGATAGTTGCATTACAGGGTGCACACACACTTGCAGTCATTCTCACAGAGGTTGAGTCATTTGATGGGTGGAAGGTGACCATGCTTCACATCTGGGGCACAGATAAACGGCCATCGGGAGAGGAGAGGACTGGGAACCTCTGGCCAAAGCATCCCCAACATGTGGCACACAGAATAGGCTTGAGCAAACCGCATTGAATTTCTGCCTGTAATCCTCTCCCTAAGAGAAATGTTTGGTTATGGTTAAAGGCTCAGTTGTCCCACATTCTCATCCACTTCTAATTACAACATTGCTGAGGCTAAAGCGGCAGCCAGCAGAACTGTACTTGTTGTTTGTTTGTTTGTCATTACATACTTGTACTCCGTCCACAACACGCAGTGCACACGTTCAGAGCAGTGCCGCTCGTTTGCACCCGGGTACTACACATGTGCAGCCCAGTCACACACATCAGTACACTGGGGTTAAAGTGCCATAGAATCACACATCCGTCCACAAACTTAAGGAGTGGTAACCATTAGTCAGCCCAATATGGAGACACAAATCTGTTTGGTGCCGCTGAGATTTGTACAACTGCTGTGAAAACCAAAGAACACTATTCTGGTGGAGGGTAGTTCACAATTAGTAAACTGAATGAGAGGAAGTGCTAAAACAGCAAAGAAATGTTAAGCTACTAATTATGAAGGGTGGATAAATCAATATTTAAGATTCAATTTAAGTGCCATACGTTATCTAATAAATGTATCTTACTTGAATAAATGTAAGAGTAAAGTTTAAGAGTAAAGTAAAGAGTGTGTAAGTATGATTTTACTAGCAAATACGTTGACAATATTGATATTACAAACTCACACCAGAGTAACCTGGGCATAGTTTGAGAGATGCATTAATTTTACATTTAAGAGGTACTTGAAACCGTATATTTTTAATTTTGCAATCACTAAGTAAACTTTACGGATGTATATGTGCCATATCCTTTGAGACAAGACAAAGGCACAAAAAGGATTTTTTTCCATTCAAATGAATATTATATTATTTTGATGTAAATTTTGATACCATTTTGTTGTACCATTTTTGTCTTATAGGCCCGATCAAAGCATTCTTTTGGTTGGTAGTACTACACCTAGTATTAGATTACTTGATGATATATAGAGTTAGTACTTCTTAGTTGTTGCCCCTGAGCTGTGGGTTTTACACTTGATATTGTCACAAATGCTAACTTTCATCTGGATGACGCTGACACATAAAAGCTGCAGCTGCATGTCTACCCAGGTATAGAAAGACTGGAACACGCTACACTTTCCCAGCCTGTAATTTCATGTTTGCAATTAAAAACTGTTGCACTGTCTCCGGGAGAAGAGTAATTTACTGTATCAACGTCTTTAAATCAAGCCTTTCCTTTGTGACAGACTTGTGTCTCCCAGAGGAATCTGCCGCTCCAAACCACAGTCTGCAATCCCCATGTTGTTTTTCAATCCCAATCACATTCTTTATCTCCAGTCGCTGACTAATTACCAAGAGTACAGGGTTATGGGAAAGGCCTAAAGATGGTGTCTGATGCGTTTGCGGTTTAGCTTTGGGACTGACGCTGCTTTGGCTTTAATTGTTTGTTAATTCATTCGTGTGAATCCGGGGTCAGGGGTAACAAAAGGTCAAAATGAGGTCAAAATGTCAACAAATTCTTCTATGTCTCAAATGAGACTGCAATAGAAGAAAGAAAAAATATTAAAATGTAAAAAAAAAAAAGTATACATGTGAATATATTTTATTAGCAGATTGTGTAAGTGATTATGCCGGAATGTTGTGGTATTCAATGCTTATAAACGGATAATGGAAAACATAGGCCTTCACTATACTTCACTATAAATGAATGTATTAAATATGGTTTATAATAATAAATAACCACAGATGTCATCATTACATTATTATTAATCAGTTTTTATATTGTTTAATTGTCTCAACAATTAACAATTATTTTATTTGCACGGTAAACATATTTTAACTGAATGACACAATTTAACAGAAAGAAAGCATTCTGATTTTTTTTTTTTTTTTAATGGGAAAATCATATATGGGGAATAATGCAGAAACAACTGTGTCCTCATCCGGTGCTCTGGATGAAGGTCTGACAAGCCTACAGCCTGGTCAGATGTGAAAGTGAGACACCTGAGGAGACAATGTCATTTGATAGAGCAAACCAGGCTGGGCTGCAGGAACTCTACTGTACTATTCTTCAGTAGAAAAAGATGGCTGCGGTCTAATGCCTCTGTTCATGATGAAGCAGTGAATTATGAAGACAGGGTGTGTCATCTCATTCTGGCCTGCTTTCATCACAATCTCCCCCACGATGTTCTGAGGAGAGCTATAGACCTGCCCCTTCACAAACATGCCTATACACCACACTGTAGAGCAGGAATTCAACTGTGATGAGAAACTAGTGTGTGTGACCACTACTGCCATGTACAACTGTGATGAGCTGTATACACAAACACTTGCATAAGCAAAACTATATAGCAGAATACATTTTAATTAAGTCAGTAGGTTATGTACCTGTAAGATAAGAACATAAAGGATTTAATAGACTAAACCTAATTCAGTAAAACATAGTAAATATAGGTGATGTTTGATTGTGGAGATTTAAATTAAAAGCACAAAAATACCATATGTTTTGATTTAGTCTACAATACACATTGTACATTTTATATACAAAACAGGTCATTTTCCCTTTTTGGTTCCATGTGGCGGTATGCTTATCAAAGACGTTGCCTTCAAACTTGGCCACCCTTCACTACAACAAAATTGTTGCCTGTTTTTAACATAATTATATTTCTGTTGCTTTGATTCCAGTCTGCTGTAATAAAACACTTCTAACCAAAACCCCAAAATATATCCACAACTGCAATTAAAGTTAAAAGTGCAGTTGTTTTATGATAAGGGCTTCAGGCTTTGGAGCCACCAAGCCTTACCACCTGCTTCTGGTTGACTAGTGGCATGTTATTTTCCTCTCACACATAGCCCAGCATGCACTGGGCTTTATTTATTAGGAATAAAATAGAAGTCACTAATCTGTGCTGGGTTCAGACAGCGGCCTCCCTACACACTCACACACACATCTGCGTCCCAGCTGAGCGTGAAGCTGTCCCACTGTTAGGCGTTCACATATCAAAGAGCCTGGGGTGCTTTGGCACTGCTGGGCTAGTTGTCCTTTTTTACAAAAGACAAACAAGCAAAGAGCTTGGGATGTGGTCCAGAGCAGCCTTTGACACTCTGTTGAAAAAGGGACTTGGCTGCATCACTCGTATGATCTACATGTGTAAAAAAGCTGTGGTCCTTTTCTTTTCCCTCCATACTGTCAGAAGCTTGTCCTGGCTCCAGCTCACGATCTTTATTATTTGCCTAAACCGTACGTGCAAAACAACATCATTTGCAGAATTGTTCTATAGTTGTAGACTATAGTTTGCAGGCTGCTTTGTGCTGGTGCTGCATGGAACATATTAACTCAAGGTGTGTGGTAAAAGTGTGACGGATGTTACACACATCGTCGGAGGTCAGGATGTTAGTGCGACATGCTAACATCACCAAAACATCAGTAATGACACAAACAGTCTCAGTGATCAATGAAGAGACACTAATGAATTATACTACCAGTGTCACTGCCATGGAAACAGCTAATCATTAAAACAAAATCATAATAGAAGACTGTTATTGATGACTTTAATGAGAGCCTGGAGGATGACAGATCTCTTTGCTCGAAAAGGGCTGGCGAGACATCATATTTAACACATAAGAACAAATCACAGGGGTCCGATCCATGTACCGCAGGATAAATACAGAACACTATTTTCAGCAAATGAAAACAAGGCCCATTTGGGATCAAAGCATCTAATAGGTTCTGGATAACCAGAAGCTGCTGTCAGTTTGTAGCCAAACCAAACAGACATGCAAACACATGTGGCACTGCATCCAATTCTTTTCAATACAGCTTACAGAATTATAGACACATTACAGCAGAACTCTAATAACAGCTAATCTAATTCATCCCCCTTCACTAACCTATAGCAGCACATCTCAGCCAGGGCAGTGGATGGAACGGAATCATCCGGGAAAGTCTTCAAATAGGACTATGCCAAGTTTAACAGGGGCAGTGTGGTTTAAGAAAGTTTAGACTTGAAATGCAAACAGTTCATCTATATAAAAGCCAATGTTTCAGGACGGGCCTGCTTCACTCTTTTGCACCTCATTCCCACTTGTGGAAAAGAAAAACACTTTTAAAGTCAAGAAATGCAAGACGGAAACCAAAGCAGACAGAATTTATGTTACGCTCATTCAACAAAATCTGAGTTTAACCTTTTAAATCGAGGTGCTATAAAGTGTTCTATTATACACCATGCTGCCATTCAGTTAGCGGCTGGGTAATTAGAGGTGACGGCGGCCTCGGTGTGGATACGAGGAGCTCCGATTGAGGACCGTGGAGTGTGATTTATACTTTTCAGAGTGTGTTAAATACATCTGTCATCAGAGGCATGCTCGCTAATGTCGGCTCATTCAGAGAGCAGGAAAAATGTGCATGAATTAATAAACACTTCAGCTGGGTTTGGGTGTTCTCTAAAGGTTGAGGCTGTCTGTTACAAGTGGTTATATTACTGTATTATTCTGATCATTTTAACAAAATCAGTACCAAATGGAATAATTCATCACAATTCTAATAGTGTGGAACATGATTTAATGGTACACCGCGTAGCATTTCTGACAAGTAGAAAAGTAGAGGATGTGATAAGATCAATTCACAAGTCAGATCTGTGGAGAGGTGACCCCACTCGCAGTAAGAATGCATGTTTTTCAAGGTATTTGCGAGCAATAAAAACAGCTATAATGAAACTGCATGCAGTTTAATATCATACTGTGGAACATTCCAGACACAGCAATAACATCTCCATGGAGTCGAGCGGGTTGTGGACCCTCTACAAGAAACGTTATATAGTGCGCCTTTTAAAACGTATTAACCATACACCAAATGGATGGTTGTTCATTTGTTTGTTGTGCTTTTTATCTCTCCCTAGAAACTTTGTTATACATCAGTGATTTACCTGAATGTGCCACAAGCTGGAAATACCTGGGGTCGATTTCTGGTTGCTCCAAGTCACTCTTTTTCATTTTATTATATTCACTGTATATCTCAAAAGACAAAAGACAAAAATGATGCAGTTTTGTATTTGAAAACCAATAAAATCTGATTTTCATTTGAATAGTTTGTGTCCTATTTGACGGAACGAGAACATGACGTCGTTTGATGTCCCTTATTTGCTCAGTTTAACAAATGCCTTATGTTCCACTAAAACTGAGCAACTGGTCACACAAGTCCGACAAAAAAGAAAAAAGAAAAAAAACTGGCAACACTGACTCAAGGGGAAAACATGCACATTAAAGTTGAAGAAGAAAAGCCTATATAAAACACCACTAATATGAAACAGTTTGCATCAAAGTGCTCCCTTCAAATAATAGTTCAACTCTTACATATCATAATGCCCGTTCGTCCATTGTTCTCCACCGGCTGCTGGTTTGATCTACACCGCGGCCATAACTCCGGGCTAATGGGAGCACTAATGAGAGGAGTTGGCACTTTATAAACACTGGCCCGAGTGGAACAGGTGGAGACGGGGAGCTCAGGGTCAGGCCGGGCCACACGCGCCCTCCCTTCTTCTTTAGATCACAGACTATTTTGACAAATCAGTATCTTTCAAACCCTGGAAAGTTAACGTTAAGTCCAGCTTTGAGTGATCGTCTCGTGCTGAACAAATGTGCCATTAATCTGCAACGCGGTGGTGAGGGATACTACGCAGGCTTTTACTGAAACCGGGTCACCTCAGTAGGCTATGGGACACACACGCGCTTCCGTATTGAGTTTTATAATGTCTTTGTGCGTGCGATTTAAACAGGGGCGCTTTGTATATGTCAAAGGCTCATTTTTAATAGGTTTCCAATAAAAGTGAGCAGTGATCATGGTATTCAAAACACAGCAAAAGCAAAAAGGGCTTCCTGCGCTCAAAGTCTGGAAGTTATTTCATTCAAAAGAATGTACTACATTCTAGACTATAAGGCCGCTCGCTCGCTCACCAAAGCCTTTTCCTGTGGTGCTATATAACCCTTTATTGCTGCTTAATCAACTTGTATCTCATAATGTCTATACTATTCAGACACTTTATAAGAGACCTCTGCGGTTTCGACTTGGCCAAAGGATTCGACCATACACTGAGGCTAAAGTATGGATTTAAGAATATACATTTTATGAAAGGTAGTGAAAGATTTATATTGGACATTCTCAACACCTGTCCGAAATAAAGAGTAGTCTATGGACTTGTGCCTGAATATGAGTAAATATTAGACATTTTTTTAGACTTTTTTTTAAGTATGTTTTGTTACACCTATCTTCTGTTGTTGGATTAAAAATCAAGTCATATCAAGCAATTGTATGTTTTTGCTGTTAATGTTCTAGCTCGCTCATTTTTATTTTAACTCAAATCGATTTATAATTTAAATTTGTTCAACATTTTTGTAAGTTGGTCATTTTACACTGTATAATTCACATCATAAAATACATATCATGCTTACATATGCATTGATGCAGTCTTAAAGTACCCACACCTGGAAATATTTAAAAACCCATTTCCCATTGTACCCACTCAGCAAACTGCACTTTAATCTTTACTATCGCTCTTGTAGTCGCACCTTTTTATTACCGTGACTATAGGCCATTGGGTGTTAAGACAAGCAGGTATCCCAGTCATACAGAAAGACTTGGGCCTAATGTGGGGGCGCTTCAAAGCCACACAGCGTAACTTTGTCAGTGGAGCATATGGGATGGAAACTCGGAGAAAGAAAACCCCTTCTTCAACAAAAGCCATAATCTTCAGGAGGGAAGCATAGCCTTAATAATACAGTTCAGGTTTTGATATAACTATTACTGCCTGTGAAGCACTCTTTGATGTTAATTGGAACCATTGGGCAGCAATCTGCTTTATAGCACTGACAAATAACAGTTTCCTTAGGGCTAAGCATTAAGGGTTAGCGAGCAGAGAGGGGGTACATACTTGTGCCATCTGCTCATATAATAGAAATAAAATGGAAGAGTTTGTCTGCTTAAAGAAAAGGTTGGATGTCCACAATGGCAGTATTTTTAAACTTACTGAAGAAGAATTGTGTGTTTCGTTTGGTATGGACTGTGTCAATCAGACACCACAGAGTCATAGAACATTCAATTACTTATGTGAAGATGCACTACGTAAATTTTCTGGAAGAGGGTCCATAACCTGCTTGTCTCTGAAGATGTTATTGCTTTACCTAGAATGTTGAACTTTTCTATCTTCATCAGGTGATGCCAACAGGCCAAGTTACAGGTCTGATCTGGGGAGAGGTGACCCTGCACACAGAATGCATTTTGAAGGTATTTTTAACTAATAAAAACAGCCATAATGAAATAAATGTAAATAGATGAGTTTAATGTCGTACTGCGGCACATTCTAGGCAAATAAAAACATGTTCACCCAAAATACTTTAGTGTGAAAGAGGTGTAGTTTTAAGAGTCACTAGTGTAGTAATAGTAATTGTAATGTAAATTTCAGTACAGCATATAGCACTAGTGGTAGTATAAGAAGAAATAGTTGTGCAGCATGTAGAAACCCTCACAGTCTACAGGCCTTTAGTACTTTTTATTCAGTACACATGACTTTTTTCCATTTCTGGATATAAACAATTACAATCCTTATTGTAGCCATGTGTGGAACAGGACAAAGCATTGTGGTTTATCACTTTTGCAGTAGTATCCACAGCTTTAACCGATAACACAAAAATTCAATCAAATACATTCCCAAACTATAACACTTTTCAGAAAGTGATCTGTCTCTTGTATTTTGGATTTTCTAGGCCGTACAATAGTTTGATGCACTGAGAGGAAATTATTGCAAGGCTGCTGGCTCTGGGTTTAATACAACCACAATAAAATAGTCTCTGTCCTCTTTTACTCTAGCACATTCTGGCAACGTGTCCCCTTCACATTCTATTCTTCTCCAAGCTTTTTTCACAGCTCATTGTATCACAGAGAGAGTCCTTGTCTAGTGGGTCATCCTGGGTTGAAGCTATGCAAAATATTAAAAGAAAACATTCGGCTACGATAAGCATAAACATATTCAACCGTGCTGTAGAATAAATGGCTACATGACAGAAAATAAAGTGTACTTTTTTTTCTTTTTTTTTTGGATCACAGCCGAAGTATCCTCTGCTTATTTTAAACCTAGTAGGTCAAAGGTCAACGGAGATGCGAGATTCAGAGTCTTAATAGAACAAATGTCATTGCAAGGTATTGCTAGGATAGATAATTGGGTTCTCTCCATGTATTAGGCCTGATTGTTCACAGATCCTCAGACGTGACTATCAGTCTTAAAACATCCAAGGAATACTTTTGGTACAACATGCTTCCTATCTCGCTGATTGACAGAGAGCACATGAGAATTATGTTTACTAAAGAGCTGGCCTTGTTTAATAGGAAACACTGCAATATAAAAGCATCAGTATTCTGCACAAGTGTAGATATGAAGTTAGACCACAAACAATGCAATATCTTATAACTTTGCTTAATCATCTATACCTCAAAAATAGTTTAAACATGCTGAACTTTTATTTGTTATTTTTTTGGATAGGTTTGTTGTACTAAACTGACAATTTTATAAGCGTACAAAAATTGAAATACTATTTATTGAATTTTAGAAAGTTACAGAAAATTATGGAGGCAAAAGTATGGACTTAGCCTAGTGATTCCAAATACTTGAAAACTACTTCAAATTTCTATTTAAGAAAAAAACTAATAGCGCCCATCTGCACGGTACATCAAGAATATTATAACTTTGACACAAATCCAGACAAGGGCCACCTATAGAGTCTTTAAACAAGCATGTAGGACAAGCTAGGCAAATCTGGCTGCCATAAAAGATCTAATACATTATGTTCACTCTGAGAGAACATCAGATCTGAAAAACCCAACCCAACACTTTGTTCTTTCAAATGTTCTCCATAAAAATGATTGACAACAGAAATATGTGGATGATAGTTTGGCACATATGGAGCAGAATAATGATGGAATAGGGTGATGGATGCCATATAAAGGCACATTTTGATATTATAAGATAAAACAAAGAAATAATTTACAACGTCATAAGACTTTGCTCTTTGCTTGTAACATTAAAAGGTGCCATAGGCTTCCATATGGTTGTGAGGAAAAAGAGCAAGTGCATATGGATTTAGTTTTCAGAAATTGATCACAAGGATATATTTCAAGCATATTTCCACCTTGAAAGGACAGGACAGGGTAAAGGAAATGTATGTTATAAATAGGAATCAAAAGGAACCCCATCTGTTTATTACTAAAGGATGCCGGAGACATGGCCATCTTTGAAAGTGGAGGAGAGCTTTTGAGCATTTTACAAGACAGGTAAAAGGAAATGTGCGTTAAAACATGGTGCCCAGCCAGCTTGCTTGGGTCAGCTCTACCATCAAAGAAAAGCGATTACAAAGGAAACTAATGACGACACTGATCAAAGTGTAGTAACATGTAACAGGTGTTTTGGAAGAAAGAAATCTGTTTTTACGCCATAGCCTCATACTGCCACTGCGCCATCCGTGAAAATCACTGGAACAATGGAAAGAGTATAATTCAGCAAAATTCAAAACATGTTAGCAATCTGTGTACCTACATTATGGCATACTTTCATGATCAGGAGCGAACCAAAGGGGGCTGACATTGGAGAAGCCCACACAGTCCGAATAACACCTGGATTTGAGATGCATGCAAGAGTTGAAAGAGGGTTGGCAGAACTTGAACTGGAGCGTGTTTAAAGTATTGGTACTTTTACACATCAAAGATGAAAGTGCCACTGCTTTTGATTTAGAAAAGGGATAAAGCACAAGGAATATCAATGTTCAACACATGTTTCGAAAACGTGTGTGTAGATTTAAAAACTCCTTTTACTGATAGGCTCCCCCTTTCACACGGCTAATGATTGGTAAAGATTTAGGGGTCTATAAACATTTTTAGTTCTTACATAGTTAATTTACAATGCATGGAAACTCCTTCATAAACTTAAAAAAAAACAATATAATTATCTTATTAAAGCCTAGCCCTGTGTTTGCGCTCACTGCGCACTGTGCTTTGCAAATCTGTCAGTTTCCAGCTGGTGTGACGACAGAGCTCCCGCCTACTGCCCCGGACGACTATGGGATATGTAGTCCTTTTGTTTCATTTTATCGCTTATCCTTCTTTAAAACGGAAAGGTTTTGTTTTCTATCCTTAAACAATGCGCAAACCCCAACCACAAGAGCTCACTGTGTATGTGATATGCATAATCCTGAGTACAATGGCTGAAAAAATGCGTCTTATTTTATTTGCGCACTACAACGACCAGCATCACCGCCAGTGAATGCGATGCAGTGTAAACACAACTCCAGGAACATGAAAAGATCGGGTGACAGTGAGGGGGAGAAGAGAAGAAAGGTATTGATAGCGTTTTTCTCCGTTAGCTCTGGTTTATTTCTAAGCCCGTGTCGCTCAATGAATATCTAATGTTCCAAATGTGATGCTGCTGGCTGCGTTCTGAAGGCTGCAAAGCTGCGAATCAGCGCACACTTCACCTTGCCTCTTTCCTTTATTGTGTTTTCCATCTTCCCCCTTCAGTGTACAATAATGGACAAATATGTGTGTTGTCATATAACGGGGTTTATTACCTTATGATTCTGCGATAGGATGGAGTACACGATGCCGTCTTTGTACACTGACTGCGACAATGCAAAAAAATAGCTAATGACTAAATTAGTTTAAATGTAGCTATATTGGAAATAAACAGCAGTCATGCTTCGCAGTTCGGAGATTTGGTGGTTTCTATGTTATTACAAACTAATAAAGATAGTTAATGATTTTGTAGTAGGCCACAACAGTCATAATTTTCATCTTAGATTTGGCCAGGTGCCCAGGTAGCAGCACGCACAGCTGTGGCGCGTGGTGTTAATGACAGTTATCTCCATAACAACGGGCAGGTCCGCTGAGGATGTAGGGAACTCACGGGGTCAAGTAAGTTTATCTGCCAGGGAGTGGCTTTGCTGAAAGTTTGTTTGCTTAAATGTGTAGTAGCTTAATGTGAAAAAAAACACGTTTTTGCAGTGGTGGACCGTGGCCTCGGGACCTGGGCCAGCTTCCCATATTTACAGATGTAACTATCCGTAGCCTACAGATGCCTGAGCGACCATATACAGTCTCTCAGCCCGCGCGCTCACCTGCGGAGCTGCGCTGTAGGAGGCAGGGCTGAGCCAACATGGTTTAATGCATGCAGAACATGCGCAGTGCTGATACTCCACAATATTTAATACTTTTGTTTACTACACTAACTACCTTACTGCTTAAACGCGTAAAATACCCGTCACACTGTATCAGCTGAGTGATACGACCACACGAGTGCACACGACGAGTCAGAGCGCGCAGGCACAGCACCGTCAACAACTGGGAACAACTATAATGGACACGTTTTAACTTTATGCTTTCTCATTAGGCTATAATCCAAGTTACTCTGCATCAACTGTATAACACCAGCACCTGACTCCCCGCTGCTGTCTTCAACAGACAGTACTTTCACACGTACTGGCTACATGTCGCCATCTGATGTGTAATTCAACCATGAAAGTATGGATCCATGAATCCAACAGTTCATTCTGTGCTCAGTGAGGTCTGAGTGCCAGTAAATCCTTGACTAGTAGCCTGGTTGTTTTAGATGCTTTTCTGAACGTTTCATTACAGCTAATTTAGGTAGGTAACAAGCATAAACTGAAAAATAATCCCATTATTTGTCCAAGAAGAAAGTCCAAATGAAAGCATATTCTGTCTTTTTCTTTCAAACTCTGGCAAAAGTGAAACGGACTAAGATAACGCTAGTCACTCAAGCAAACAATCTGGCGCCAACTGGTGGTCTGTGCAGTGATGGCAGGACAGGACTAGGCCCAGTGCTGAGCACACAGCTGGCCTGGGCGGGACTTAGTCGATGCACCGGTGCTGATGCCTGCCTGTCAATCAACTGCTAAGAGACAATCTGATTGGTCAGTTTTAATGCTAGGGCCAGCAGCTTGCAGACAGAAGGCCCAAAGAAAGAGGGGACTTTCTGAACATGTAACCCCCAAAATAACATCAAATCTGATAGGATACTCATATTTATGTTATGTTTGAGATAATTTTGTAAAAATACAAAATTGTGATTTAAAAAAAAATAATTTGTTTTGTGTTTTTTTGCAAAAATGCCAGGGCCAACAGGGCCTTCTCACCACTGCGTTACTGAGACAACATTTACAATAACCTACAGAGAGAAAAGTAACTATTCTCTATTTATCTTTGAAATTGGTCACCCACATGACTAAATAATTGTAGGCCTGATTAGGTATTCATCACAGGCAAGTACAGGCAAGTACAGTAACTCTTGAACCTGTTCAATCTGTAAACAACAAAAGAGTATGGCTATAAACTATGGACAGGAGATCTTAGCAAATACTGGTATTATCAAATTATTTTGTAAGCATGTTATTGCAAGCATATAAACATAATAGCCTACTACTTTGTCATATGTTTGGCTATTGCTGTGTAAATAGACAAAGATCCCATTTAAAAAAAAGACAGAGATTTTATTTATGATTCAAAGACAGATGTGTGCTTTCATAACCTATGAAGACTGGCGGTGTTTTCCGTGCTGACCCGGGCTTAATGTAGCTTTCATATGCTAAACACCAGAGACTTTCTGTTTGTGGACAGTAAGAAAAAGGAAGAGAGGGATTGCTTTTGAGCTCAAGGCGTCCTGAGCTGCCTTCCCTTCTAGTCATCCATTTGTCTATCTGTCTGCCTCTCTGCCTCTTCTTATCTCCTGGCTTGGGTGCTGTCTGCTGTGGCACATGTGTTTGGATCATGTTAGACAGCAGTGAAACTATGTAGGACGTGGTTCCTCCTGTTTATGAAAGCAGTCATGGCGGCCAGATGAGCAGCTCAGAGATAGAACTCATTCCAGCTGGCCCTCGGGCTCTCAGGCAGAGCGGCACACACCTAATGGGTTAGCTTCCTTTTTCTTTAGTTCAATAATAAGATGAGCACATAGTAAATGTACAATAACAAGCATTCAGTGAAATAATGGTTAAAAAATGTCCTGAAATATTGCAATGCAGGCACAGTTGTATGGGCACCCTACTGTGCACCAAATTTTGTACTAGGTAGATGCCAGCATTTATAGAAGAGGACAGAATCAGAATGCAAAGCATGCTCAACTATATTTAACTTGTATCATGTTTAACAAATGGTTGAATGTCCACCTAAGCTTTGGCAGAGTGAAAACGACTCTGGCCATGTCCCCTAATCCCAAGTTTAGTGTCGTCTTTGATGCTGGACTGCCATTTGTGCCGCGATGACAAGTATGAAGAGCTGTGTCCAAACAGGAAGTGAACGAGTGTGTGTGAGTGGCAGGGTAAGTAATGATCACACAGGGTCACCAGATGTTGTGAGGTCTCAAGCTCAGCCCAGCTCATTGCTTAGATCAGCCTCATTGGTTTGCGCTGGTTGTGGCACATTGTGCAAGCTGTTTAGGGTATTTCATTTCTGAGCACTCATTAAAATGGTTTGTGTTTCCCCTGGCATTTCTGTTACATTAACAACTAGCGGAGTAAAAGCTGATTATGTGGCCACACATTCAGTCATGGTTAATCAATTCTCCCCCACAAAATGTTAGCTTGTGAGTTAGTGTAGAGGAAACGATTTATGGCAACTAATGTTGACGTCCGGTCATGTCTGGCCCAGTGTTTTTGTGAGAGGGGGGTCTCACATTTAGCACAGTAAGCAACTTTGCACTTTGCTGGCCATCACTTTCTCCCTTTTAACCAAAGCTACATGCTGCTTGCTCTATTAATGAGCCAATAATGGAGAAATAGTGTTGGGTACTGACATAAAACAAGGCTATCGATACCTAAGGCAGGGTAGCACATAAGCTCAGGCAGAGCTAGAATTACACCTCGCCTCTGAATAGAATGGCAGAAAAGGGAACACTCGGCATGGGCGCACACAGCTTCATCAGACCCCCGCTGGTGGAGCTGTGGAAAAGCATGAGCTCAGAAAATACGGCTATGGCAGATAATGATACCATTACACTAATGGAGCTGGCAAATGAAGGAGAACCCAGATGCCCTGCTTTATTACCGGAGGGGGTCATTTCCTCACTGCATTCCTAATGGCTTGAGCACACAGTATTGATCAGGCTATCATGCTGCTAATCCTCTACAGAATTACTTATCGCTGGGTAGGTGTCAATCCACCACATGCTCTGTTCTGGTCTAGCCGCCGGGCGTCTGCTGGGTGTCCAGGAGGGACCTGCCGAGCCGTTTATCCACTCATGATTTAAGGCCAAGCAGGGATGGCGTCTGGGAGGTCTTCAGTGGTGGGTTGGCCTATCCAATGTGTAAAATAAGGAAGCAAATGAAGCTAACAGCTTTCATTTAATTAAGGAGCAGGCAATGATGTGGTTCCTCCCTCTTTATGGCCCTACTGGCTGTAGTGGTGCAGTGGAAGCTGTGAGGTTGGCTGTTGTTCTCACTAATTGTGTTTTGTTGTAAATAAAGTAAGACAACCTTGGACATTAGCTGCTGTAGCCAGATGCCCAATTCTCACATGGCCTCTTGCTTTTAATCACTGCTATACCAAAGATGTTTACACATTGTCTACTTAGGTCAGTCTGAAGAGACTACTGCAAATTATTTATTTAGCAAGAATAAAACAAAAAGAACAACCTTTTAGCTTATCTAATGCAGGGTAGATATAGATGTAGCATTGTGACCTGCTGGCCATGGGTTCTTTGGGCATTAGTGTCCCCAAGCTACTGCAAATAGCACTGATGCATCCAGAGACTGCCTCAGTCACCTCTGGCCTTCACCAATCAAAGAGTTTACCTTCAGGGGAGTATTTAACACTGTTTGTTAGCTATAGCTATAAAGATGTATTTATATATATCCATCTCAAACAACCTGTCGTGGCTAGGGAAACCACTTATTGATCCACATATTTAGTCATTTCTTTTTGCACGCACCATCAATATTGTGCAAACATCCTTCCACAAGGGTTGACCTCAGCCCTCTGTTATTTTTGCTCCCATTGGAGTTCAGTGATATACTATTCTGAAAAATAAAATCAATGAATGAATATGAAGTTTTGGTGTGTAATATAGCACAGGCCCAGAGCCCCAGGTCATTCATTGATCTGCTATGAAAGCTTCAGTGGGGGGGGTGATTAGTTGGCTTGAGCTTTTCTTCTACATTAGATAACTAGCTCATTGGACTGCACAATATATTGCATAATTATTGATATTGCGATATTTGCCAATGCAATAATCTATATTGTAAGAAACTAAATATACTGCAATAGTTTCTCGATGGTTCTCTGTACCTGACAGTGACAGTTTAAATGTGGAGCTGCAACTAACCATTATTTTAGTAGTTTACTAGTCAACGATTATTTGTGTTGTACATTTTTTAAATACATTATTAGGCTTCTAAATAGCTAATATTTACAAATGAACTATATCTTTTTGACATTTAGATTTAATAATGCCACTGTGTTTGCTCTAGAAAAAGGTATTTGTTTTAGAGTCTGTATAGTCCAGATAATGATGACGATTATCAAAATATGACTACAATTAGGCCTGCCACTATATCGGCTTATCGTTCAGCGAATGATACTTTGAACGATAATACTTAGGGGTCAGTATTTATCGTGGGTACATTTTGTATTATTCTTCTGATTTGAGTTTGTTTAATGAATAACTTCTCAGTATGGCTCAGTATATGTAAAATAACTACTTTCATTTCTGTTATTTGCAGCTCATGCTTTTAACAATATTCTACATTTAGAGTATTATTTCATGGGGTAGTTCTGCTTCAGGGTTATTGTGTCAGTGGGATAAATTAGTTTCAGTAGTATCATTTATCCTCTATATTTTCTTAAGCAATATATCGCACTGCAAAATTAGTTATCATGGCAGGCCTAGCTACAATTGATTTTTATACTCAACTGTTCACTGTTAGTCAATTCATTTTCTTTTGTCCCAATTTAAGTTTTAAATTATCTTTTTTTATTGAACTGAACTTACTGTGTTAAAAAGACAAATGTAAAGATGAAAACAAATATTGCAATATTGTTGTCATCCACATAGTTATCAAATGTAGCATAATTTTTCTCCTATAATGCGGCGCCATAGCTCAGATACATAGGTGATGTGTTAGTCCTGTCATTTACCTAAATTCATTTATCGCTCACTAAATGACAAATGTAGTGGTATTCAATATAAGTTTCTTTTGTATATTTTTGTCTATTTATCACAGTTCAAAGGTTGTTATTGTGATGCTTGTGAGTGTGCTTCTGTGAAAATACAGTAGATTGTTGCTTTTTTGTATTTCAGTAGTCCGTGCTCCAGTTATTTTCCCTTATTTGTGTAACTTAATTTGTCAAAGGCTCTTTTTTGCATGATATTTGACGAAATGGGAGCATTTTCTATTACACTGCTTTACTTCCAATAAGTAATCCCATTTATTTACCACCGTACGTGTTTTTTTCTTTTTCCGGTGGCAGCAGTCACTAGAGTTGTCCCAACAGCTCTTGACAGCTAACGTGTGTGACAGCCCAGTGAGTAGCCCATATTAGTGTTGAGGCATTATCCGCAGATGTCACTGTTTTTTGCAAACAAGGCCGCGGTGTGGATCGAGCAAACAGGCCAACTAGATCAGCCGTCACATTCAATGAGATTACAACCAATGTGACCTGTCCAAGTGTTGGTTCATCTGTCATGCACGTGTCTCGTCACAGGAGAGACATAGAATAATCAGTTGGATCAATAGATGGTGGTGGCTCATTGGACTCATGCTGAATAAACATGGGATTGACCCTCTCACCTCATACCTCCAGGGGATTCATTAAGCACTCAAGGCTGGGATCCAGGCGGTCATATTTCTGTTTGTTTGGTATTGCGTTAGCCGTATGTGATGTGGACTCAATCCTTACAATAGTTTCTGCAAAACAGCAAAACAAAATATATTAAACTTGCATTGCACTCAAGCGCTATCCCTTCCAATATGTCACTGCTACAGTAGTTGGTTCTAATTCAGCCAAGTATTGTAAGCGTGCCGAGCCACCTGCAACAGACACGTTTTTATGCTGTTTATTTGTGAATTTATTTTCGCTTGTTATGACTCACCTTGCCAATAAAAAGGAAAGTGCCTACTGCCATGGTGTTGCCCAACATCTGTTTTTCATGAAAAGTCCAAAACCCTTCATTCAGAAACCTGCATGGGATCACATTCACAAGCGTCTGTAAATAGTAACTGTTAATTTGAACATCGTAAGTAATTTTCTATAAACAGTAGCTATGAAAGTCTGACCTAAATTAGGTTGAGACATTCTTCATTAAATGACTCATTAGTATTGGACACCTATTGCATTTGAGGGTTTTAAAAGGTATTGCAAATTCAAATCACATCAAAACACATTTTGATTACATTTTATTGTTTGTTTCATAGATGTTTCAGGAGGCTGTTGATTGATCTGTTAATGAGATGGTTAGTCATAAGCTGTTGAAATTTTGAAAAGTTTGGTGGTTTCGTAGCTGTAGTCCGAGCCTTTTCCGCAGATTTCTTAAGAACTTCAGTTTGTTCATGTCTCAGTGACTCCTTTGCCAATGCCCCCCCCCCGTGTGTGGTGTTTTTTTCTTCTTCATCTGCCTAAGTTTTCTTTGCATATGCGAACGAGCCAACGACAGCTTGACTGGCATGCTGTCAGACTGGCGATGCCTCTGCAGCGGCCCTTTCCTAAGAGCTTGTCTCGCTGTTGCCGTGTGTCTATGGAACAAAAAGTGCGGGTATTTCTAGGACGTGACCGGCACACTTTGCATGTTCTTCTGGAGACAGGTGCTCTTGGGCAAGCACTGGTGCATGACAGTTGCCTTTCATTGCTGTCTTCTCTACACTTAACCCCTGACCAACACCTCCCTCTCATCTTCCTCCACGTCTGACCTCTTCTCACGGCACTTGGCTCGGCTAGCCTGAGTGATGGGCTGCAAAGGCTGCCGGTGCGAGTTGTACTTGCGGTGGTGTGGTGCGGCAGGCTTGTCACAATCCAGCACTGTCAGGCCAGGAAAAACCAACCTGTCCATACACACATACAGAAACCCGCATGCCTATTCCACAAGTTTTTGTTCAACAGTCCGTAATTCCATCTACCGGCGCTGTCAAGCACTTGATCAAACGTGCATAGAAAAGGAGCCCCCCGGCTGAATCGTACCGTCTCTTCTCCTATCATAATGTAGGCAGATTTCCCATCCCCTGTCTGTTTATTCAGATGAACCTGACTTGGGGGCACTGGGTCACATCCACTTGCTTGGCTAAAAAGGTCTTGAATTGAGCTTTGTCTGCGCTGAGGTGAGGATGAGACAAACACACACACACTCAAAGAAGGGTTAGAGAGGTTTGCCGAGCGGTCTTGTCAGGGATGTTAGCGTAGCACTGGGTGTATGTGCGGGTATGCCGTGGCAGGGGTAAAGGGGTAGGGACTCGGAGGGTTCAGCTGTCAGCCCATGTGTCATGCTTGCCCTGGCCTTGCTATGTAGAAGGCATCCACTGTCATTTGTTGCAGAACAGTTTGAAGCAAAATAAGTCACGGAAGCATAAGAAGCAGTCAGCATTCTGTTAGTTTTAAGGTGCCTTTTGGGGCCACGGAGTCAAAGTCTTTAGGAATAGCCAGTACATAGGTTCACTTTGTAAACTTTGTTGGATCCTATAGTATATACTAAAAACATGTTTGCTGAGGTGCTCTAGTTTGGCTTGGAGTTTTTTAAAAAAGAAAAGAAAAAAAAAAAAGTAGCCCAATCGTGTTGGTATAAATGTTAGTATAAACTTAGCCTGACAGTTGTTTTCTCTTTCTTCTTCTAATGTTGCAAGGCGGAGGTGGAGTCGGTCTTGTCAAATGTCAAAAACAAAACCAAATGTGTACGTCGCATCTCTCTGTGCAGCACTGGTACAACTTCTTAAACTTGTTGGGACCTCAGAGAGGTGACATAAAACAAAGCTAACTTCATGAGCTTAATCCA